>JAECUM010003405.1:0-72795 GCA_016617855.1 Megalonaias nervosa | reverse complement strand
TTGGATGTTCAATTGTGTGACAAGTCTTGTTAGCATTGTTAAGTAAAAACTGCTTGAGTTAGGCACATGAAATTTGATAGTCATATCTGTATTCCTGTGTAGATGACCTGATGAGATTTTCAGGCCATTGCAGCGTTAAATATTGTTTGAAATTTTTGGACTTGGATTGGCACTTTTTGGAAGAAAACCTTTTTAAGGCTATGAAGTAAACAATACTTCAGGCTGACAAATGAAATTTGATATGCATGTTTGTATGCATGTGTAGATGATGTGATGAAATTTTCATAGGACTGCAGCGATATTTCAAGTTTATCTAAAGTTTTTAATCTTTGGGCCTGGTCCTTTTTATCAGCATATTTGCAATAAAATCATACATATTTTACAAATACAAACTATCTTTTTCACAAGAAAAATGCATACTTGTTCCTTTTGCAGAAATTCTGGAAAATGAGCCATGTTAAAAGATTTCTTTAATATGGTTTTTGTCTCTTCAATGGTACATGTAGCCTGACAAATTTGACTTCTTTATCACCGTGGAAAAATGCTAAGCTTGTCAGAAACCATGATAGGGGTTCATGGGCAAATAATACAAAAAAAACTTCACACTGAAATAACATGAAAGCAATATCATCACAATTTCAATTGATGTCATAAAATTTATATTACACCTCAAAGTTTTCCAAAAATGTCATTATTTATTATAAGTTGTCCATGTTTTTTTATTTTGAAACATATGATTAGGGATAATTTGGTCCAGTATAAATGAGGACAATTTAGTCCAGTATAAATGGGTACAATTTAGTCCAGTATAAATGAGGACAATTTAGTCCAGTATAAATGGGTACAATTTAGTCCAGTATAAATGAGGACAATTTAGTCCAGTATAAATGGGGATGTATCTGACAGGTAATATGTACAAATATTAACTTTTGGGGGGTTCAGCAGAAGATGTAACATAAGACAACAATGGAAGCTTTGTCCTATACAAATATCATTTTAAAAATTCAGCTGATTTTGTGATTGTGTGATAGCAGTTTGAACAGTATTTATTCAAAAAACATTTGGATGTATGATTTGTAAAATATAATTTATATGGAGATTTGGTGGAAAGCTGGAAGTTTGTTGAAAACTACAGTCTCCCATTTTACAGAGAAATTTCATCAGTCAGTAATTGTTTACTGATTTCAAGTCGATAAATCATATACAAAAATTTGAAAATATATTTGATCATTTCTAGTATATGTAATTGTTTCAAAGATCTTTTAATGGTAAAAAAGATGGAATACACGTCTGTGGCTTTGACTTGAAAAAATATTAACTTGAAAATCATTTTGATAATTTTATGAAGGTTAACTTTATACTGCCATAAATATTTGTTTATTAATTTTGTCAGAATACATCAGATTCCCAGATAATTAGGTCTTACTTGTAAGATGAGTCGGAAATGTGAAGAGAACACAATGTCTCTGAGTTGGATAATTTGGACATTATAACATAGTCACCATTCAATTAAATTTACTTTACTACACTGAATGTGAAGATCAGTATATAAAAACTGTGGTCACATAAGGTTGGATGCATAACTGGACACCATTGTTGCTTTTTTCATCAGAGCTGATGAAACATATTAGATGTCCAAATGAATAATCATCACCTTAAAACAAAAGTTTGACAGATCTTTTTTCACATCCTTATTTTGCAGTTTTATTTGGTTAGTACTGGATAATTTCAGTTTTCATGTTCTTTGGTATAACCATGACAAAGATTTTTCATCGCCATTGGTCATTGGCAGCACACAATATTTTATTACATCATTTCTCTTATACAATTACTTGCAATGTAAGGTAGGTTGTTTTGAACCATTGTTATTACCATTCACATGCTTATTTGTTTGTTTTTTGTGTGCAAGAAATATGATATCAAACCCACCTTTGCCTTGTCGTTCTATAAGGTTGTACAGAATTATCTTGGTGTGGGCCATCAGATTCAGTGTTCATTCCAGGAATGAACAAAATACACGTGTGTGTGTGTGTGTGTGTGTGTGTGCATGTGTGCGTGCATGCGTGTGTGTGTGTGATTTGGATTTTTGACCTAGCTTTAACAATTTTTAGTCACATTACTACGATGTCTGAAGTATGACAGTTCATAGTGATGTTTAGCACTGGGGCATCATGCCACAGACATGTAGCACCATGTCCCACCCATTCGCATTATCCTGACACCAGTCCTAGCACTAACCTCTTAGTGCTGAGCGCCAAGCGAGGCAGCTGCTAGTACCATTTTTTTTATGTCTTTGGTATAACTCGGCTGGGGTTCGAACCCACAACTTACTGCATCCGAGGCAGATGCTCTAGGAACTAGGTCACCGGAATGGTGAACAAAATGCAGACCATGGGTCCCTACCTAATTGGAAAGTGGGGTGATTTAGAAAAAAATGATCAAACACAATCTTAACCTGTTTCTTATTTTATTAAAGAAAATTCAAACATGTCATCATCAGTCTCCCCTGCCATGAGCATTTCATGCTGGGATTTGAATTTCTCAGATTTGCTTAATGATTACCCACTAGAATTTATTTTGGACCTTTCAGTCTAACTTTTTTATCTCCCAGTATGCTACTTTTGAAATAAATACAGCAGTGTTTTTGCAGGAGATTGCACCTTTGCATATTTGAATTTTCTGTTGGTGATCATCAGCAGTGAGTTCTGGATTGGTGCCTTAGGTGATAAAAATTGTTTGGATTTTCTGTCATTAACTGAAGTTGATTATGTTTTGCTTCTTTGGCAATGAGTACACTCTATTCAGTAAGCCAGAATGGGGTGCACTCTGTTCATTAGCTTGGGATGCACTCGATTCACTAAGCCAGCTTGATGTGTACTCTATTCAATTATTGTTTTAGTTGTGGGGTTGAATGCCATTTGTCAGCACAAGATAGGCTATATTCATGGTGGCTAGTATAATTGGTGGAGGAAGAACCCAGAAAAATGTTGGGAAGAATCATTGACCCAGGAGAAGCTTCTGGCAAGCTTCAGAGATGCTCCCAGGGCATGCAGTCATGTGATTCACACACAAGAACTCCCACAAATTAATTTCAAATTGCACATATGAAAATGTATTCTGCGCATTATACAATTTTATTCATCTGATCACCCTTAAAGTGCTTTTAGAAATGGTAGAAATATTGCAGAGCTTGTAATGATGAGTATTACTTCATGACTGTTTACACGTCTGGTTTCTTCGGACATGAATGATTGTTAAACTAAATCTGATTGGCACATTGGGACCTATAATAAGCATTGTTCTGAAGGTTGAACCTTGCATCAAGGAAGTTTTGCAAATATGCGTTTATAATATGGGCTATCTAGAGGACCCATAATGGCCTATTCCCAGTGCTGTTCATTTTTAGATGACAATTTAGTTCGGCAAATACTGGCTGATCATAGTAATGAAGGCAATTTATCTTTAAAGTTAGGATGTACATCAGATTATAGGAGCGGGAAAAGTGTTAATGGAGATACCAGTGAGTTATTTTGAACCAAAAAAATGGCATTAAATATGAATCACATATACATTTTGGATAGACAAAAATAGACAGCATGCTGGTTGATGCCTCATTTCAGCTGTAATTTGAAATTAAATCAAGAAAAAGGGCAGACAAACAGACCAAATTAGAATACAGACAATTTAAAAGTAGAGTGCAATTTTCATTTCTTTTCTTGTCACAATTTAGCCCTGTGGGATCATATGCTTCAAAACTATATTGCACTAACATAAAGGGTGTGATAAATCTAATAAATAAGAATCTAAAAATGAAATTAAAAAGTAAAGATATTTATTTGATCAAAGTACTTCTGTTTAAAAAGTAGACTTTGGCATTTATGGACTTAAAATTCTAACACAGCATTATGGAATAGTAAATCTGGCAATATTAGTGAATAGGGTGCTAATTCACGAAAGTTAAACTTTGGCAGAGCTTGTTAGTGAAAAATCTTACTTTGGAGCAAAATTATCCAAAAGACAAAAAGCTTGTTCTCAGTACAGAACAATTTTCACAGAGATAAGAAACAAATCAAGCTGAGAAACAATGAACAGATTAATGTTTATATAACTAGGACATCTTTTAAATATTTTGATTTCAATAGAGGTCTTCACAGAGTGGATCAGGAAGAAAGAGATGGATACTGAAGTGTTATGTAAATATTGAACAATGCTTGTTTCCTCCCCCACCTCATTTTTGCTCAACTCCCCCCTTATTATTGTGACATATGGGGGAAATCCCACCTTCTGATAAAATCCTGGGAGCATCCCTGAAGCTTTCCCACGTACCCATTTAGCCAAGCCCGAGACTCTAGCCCAAGCAGACAGAGGTGAGATGGCAGTGATCCAGAATGGTGAGTGCTTTAGACAACTTGGCCACTTGGTTCCCCTCTCTATTCTGCAGTATACATGCTTGGTATGGACTATATTTAATAAGCTAGCTTGGAATGGACTCTATTCAGTAAGCCAGCATGGGATGGATTCTATTCAGTAAGCCAGCTTAGAATGGACTCTATTCAATAAGCCTGAGCATGGGATGGATTCTATTCAGTAAGCCAGCTTGGAATGGATTCTATTCAGTAAGCCAGCTTGGAATGGATTCTATTCAGTAAGCCAGCTTGGAATGGATTCTATTCAGTAAGCCAGCTTGGAATGGACTCTATTCAGTAAGCCAGCTTGGAATGGACTCTATTCAGTAAGCCAGCTTGGAATGGATTCTATTCAGTAAGCCAGCTTAGAATGGACTCTATTCAATAAGCCTGAGCATGGGATGGATTCTATTCAGTAAGCCAGCTTAGAATGGACTCTATTCAGTAAGCCAGCATGGGATGGATTCTATTCAGTAAGCCAGCTTAGAATGGACTCTATTCAATAAGCCTGAGCATGGGATGGATTCTATTCAGTAAGCCAGCTTGGAATGGATTCTATTCAGTAAGCCAGCTTGGAATGGATTCTATTCAGTAAGCCAGCTTGGAATGGATTCTATTCAGTAAGCCAGCTTGGAATGGACTCTATTCAGTAAGCCAGCTTGGAATGGACTCTATTCAGTAAGCCAGCTTGGAATGGATTCTATTCAGTAAGCCAGCTTAGAATGGACTCTATTCAATAAGCCTGAGCATGGGATGGATTCTATTCAGTAAGCCAGCTTAGAATGGACTCTATTCAATAAGCCTGAGCATGGGATGGACTCAGTTGAGTCTAAAATCAAGCATAATAATCGTCAGTCTTTATTTTACTGGTCTTTTGTATGTGCCCTAATTGGCTGCCATAGAGGCAACTTTATTGTGCCATAAATGAAAAATAAGGGCCAGTGGCACAAATAGAATGTAAGCATATATTTCTGATCAGTTAAGAATTCTCCAAATTTTTTACATATTGCACTACAGCCAGTAAAACCACACCCAAAACCAGTGTCATGTGGAATAACTTTACATGAAGTGTCTTTTCTATTGAGATACGTTACTCGTGATAAAAATGTCTTGCGAGAATATTCTCATAAAAAAGTCAGGGACTGAAACTTCGTTCAGCTCAGAGTCTTGGACCCATGTTTTTGACCATTTGGAACCAGCAATTTTGACTCCCCAAAAGTCTGGTAGACTCAGTATAATCATAACAGGTATATTCAGCCATAGATAAAAATATACTTTTTGGTTTGTGCTTTTGTGGATTTAATGCCATTTTTCAGCACATGATAGTTGATACACATGGCAGCCACTATATTTTTTGGAGGAAGAATCTGAGAATACCCAAGGAAAAACCACTGACTCATAGGAAGTTTTCTCATATACTCATGCTGACTGAGGCAAGACTCAAACCTACATGGACAGAAGTAAGATGTCTGTGATCTGTAAAGGCAAGTGCCTTAGACCACTCAGCCAACCGGGACCTTAGACCACTCAGCCAACCGGGGCCTTAGACCACTCAGCCAACTGGGGCCTTAGACCACTCAGCCAACCGGGGCCTTAGACCACTCAGCAAACTGGGGCCTTAGACCACTCAGCCAACCGGGACCTTAGACCACTCAGCCAACTGGGACCTTAGACCACTCAGCCAACTGGGGCCTTAGGCCATTCAGCCAACCGGGGCCTTAGACCACTCAGCCAACTGGGGCCTTAGACCACTCAGCCAACTGGGGCATCAGATAAAGATATAGAGGATATTTGGTTGAAATGAGTGAAGAATGGTCAATTATTTCATCGCGTAGATGAATATTTGAGTTTTTAATCCATGAGATGAAATGTATCTGTTATTCACTTGGAGCAGGAAATTTTCTTTTTATTTTATGCTCAAACATATTGGCTAGCAAATTGTATAACATACTGAGGTAGCAGATTTCTTACTATATCCTGCATGATAATGTCAGCAGTTTACTGTTTATATTCTGCTGTGTTTTGTGTATATTTGTACCGAAAGTATAAACAGTAACATAATTCTCCTTCTGAATTCAAGCTAAAACAGCACGTAAAAAAATATGAAGAAAGACAGCATACGTGCACTGGAGGATTTAACTTCAATCATCAGCATGCAAGGTGGCCATACTTGCCACTAGACTAAGTTAGTGTCTATAATTAGCTCAGATTTCTTGGTCAAAATATTATCAATGTCTAATGTCAAGGCCGTGAAATAATATTCCTGGTTTTTCACTCCAGTGAATTATCAAAATTATTTCTCTTGGAAAATGCAGTAATTCATAGCCTAACATAACATAAATAGGCAGAAATGAGAAATGAAACAACAGGATATAGTACAAAAAATATATTTACCGTAGTAATCTAGTACTGCACAGAATAATATGTACTGTTGCACATACTTAGTGTTACTGTAATGAAATATTGGGACTTAAGTGCCATATAGGACTGGATCCAGCATAAACTTTTTGATTCAGAAGTTGAGATCCAGGGATCAAGAATATTTTGGGGAAACAACACTAGACAGTAGTAATTTAGGCAAGCACAACTGAAATTTATTTGCCTGCCTCCCAGTGGCTTAGCTGTGTGATTAAGTATTTATTTCAGTTAGCCAGAGATAATGTGTTTTTATTGTTCCCCTTTGATCTCATTATCCTAACTGTATGTGGCTGCCTCTCCTTCTTTATTGCTATCACTCAAGGCTTTTGCCTTCTCTGTAAATATTTTGTTCTGTTGAAGTTAACAGGGAAGATCTTTGACACAAGATAATACCAATTATGATAATATATTTGATCAAAAGAGCAAGCTGATATCCCATATATCTCCTCAAAAGAACAAGGGTATTGCAGCATAATTTGCATGTATACAATTAGGCTTGTAGCCTAAAAGGTCAAGGTAAGGATTGAAATCTGTGTGCTGTTGAGAAGATTCAGACCCCCACCCCACCCCTTTTCTGCATTCAGCAAAACCCCCAAATGACCCAAATTTATTATGAATTTTTTTATAAACTTTTCGAATGCTTAATGATCATAATTACACAATACTATCTTATTTCATATCAATGGAAGTTTCATGTGAATTGAGGTAGGTAATGTTTACATGTATAGTGATTAGACTGGTTCTCTGTACTTACTTCAGGTATCTACATATTGCAGTGTGCTTCTCAGCACAGTTCATCACTGCAACCTTCCCACTGAGAGCTAGGTCATGTTGTTTGTTCCAGAAAAAATACCCCACCCACCCTTCCAAATGTTTTGGAAGTTTCATTTTTACAAATTTTAATTTACATTTATTATATTTAAATATAATTTTTATTTGTGTAAGAATTCTGGTCTTAGTACAGCTTGTGTTCTGTAATAGCCAAACCCGCCTTAAAGGTCAACTGTATTAAGCAATTACCTATTACACCACTCCCTCGATAACTCACGCCCTGATAACTCGCGAACCCGCTTATAACGCGGGGTCAGGTGTGGATCCCGTTTTTTAAAACCAGAAATTACCCCAAAAATAGATAGCTATTTTATGAACTTTATGGCAATTGTGATCAAAATTAGCTACAAAAACTTTGATATATCGCTCGTTTTATCATTGAAAATGGTAGATAGGACCTGGAAATTTTAATCAACATTATGAAATACCAAATTTAAAAATGAGTCATACAATTTTTTTACATTTTCTTTCCAAGTGACATTCCTAGCACACCGCAATTAACGATATGTAAGGAAATTTCGATCAATGAAAATGTCACTTATGCCGAGTGGAGGCAGTACTTTAATAAATAAATACAAATTAAATAACTTTTTTATCAATTGAAATTTGTGTTCTAGTTCTATCTTCTAAGTGTAATCATCATAAATGCAATGTGTCTTCTTGTAATTAAACGTAAAATGTGTCAATCTACCATAACAGCTATGTCCGTGAGCATTTCTCTGAGAACCTATTTAGGTGCCGACCGTGTTTTGATAACTGACTTGCAGAAGTATTTGTTGCATTGTTGCACTGAATTAAAAGCTGGCCTCCTTTGTATTATCATGTTAATTATGTCTTTTGAATCAAATAATGGAGGTGAAATAAAAGAAAAGTTAAAAGGCACGAAAATCCCAGAAACTTAAAATCTAGCTGCCCCAGTTGTATGTCGGGTGAACTTACTTCAGTTGATCAATTGAACACTGTTATAAATGTTATTGTGTATTTAACATAAACTACCTTAAATTAACCAACTCACTGGTAACTGTGATCAAAGATAGCGTGGCAACCAAGCGAAAAGAATACTATACTTCGTAAAATAAAGAGCTTGGTTTCACAGATACGGACTATTGTGGGCAAGCGAGTTTCAGAGAATTCTTGAACTGGCACTTTGAGATATCCTCAAGAATGATAAAAAGTTTCATTATTACTTCAAATGAAATCACGATATCAATACTGTACTAATTGAACAGCACAAAAATTGAGAATTCGACGTAGACGATTGTCTTATGAAAATTTTGCTTGTTTTTTGAACAAAAGGAATCTTGTTTGGTGGTGTATCAACAGTTAGTCTAGTTCCCTGCTCTTTTGACTCCCAGTTTGGCAGGATACAATGCCATACCACTCCGGGAACCAGACTCATCAAGAAAACAAAAAGCAGTGACGTAATACACACGTTTTCGTGTAAACGTAATGGTTGTTGAAACCAGTTGGAACGATCTTTCATATGTTGGACATTTTAAAAATATATGTTATTTAAACAGAATAACGAACAACTTCATTAGAAAAAGTGCGTTATTAAAAATTATTATCGACGTGAATGTAAAATGAGGATTCAGTCATTAAACAGCAAAGTTCCCTAACTCTGACCCCCCCCACTGTTTTCTTGATGTCCAAGTGATTTTTTTTCAATTTTCGGTGGTCCCTTGATAACTCATGCCCTCGCTTATAGCGCTCGGTCTATATTTGTGGACCCCATTGTGTGCGAGTTATCGAGGGAGTGGTGTATAAACAAACACTTTTCAAGCTCTTGTAAACTATTTTTACTCTAGAAATAAATCTTTAATAAGCAACTACCTGTCTATAAAGGCCACTTTTCTCACTTCCCAGAGGTGGCTACTTGAGACAGGTTTGAGTGTATATTTATGATTTCAATTATCATACTTTCTGAAATCCTAGCTTTAACTTATTAAAGCTAATCCATTTGTGTGCTAATGGCAGCAAAGATATATTCATCACAGAATTATAATTTGATTTATTTGTTCATTTTAACGTTATGTGAAATATTGCCATAGCTTTTGTTATATCAGTTTTGTGATGAATTGTAATGGAGAGATTGAGAAATGTGACAGTTGATATTGTTTGATGTTTGGTTAATCCATTCTTGATGAGTCATATGTCGCCGTAAGTATAGTTTGGAACAGACTTTGTTGAGTATATGTTTCAAGTAGCTATTAAATCACCGTCATGAACATTCTTTTGTGCCTGAATGATTATTTTGTTTCTACTGGTGCATGTATTGTTTTTTTTTTAAGCATACTAAAGTATAAATATATATATATATATATATATATATATATATATATATAGAGAGAGAGAGAGAGAGAGAGAGAGAGAGAGAGAGAGCAACAGGACTATATATCTAGCAACTAGCATTAGCTTAATTAGTTGACAGTTTGACATTTTTTTTTTGATCAAATGACATACATGTACCTTAATTATTTCATGGCTATCAGTGGCTGTACCATAATTTTCACGTCAAAACCCTGGTATTGCATTCAGTCAGCATGTAATACTGCTAAAATTTTAAGTCTGAATACAAAGAAATACCAACGGTAAAAGATTAGTCATTCAATAGAATATACTGGCAATGTCCACTATCTGTAATAGCAGTTGTTATTGCTAACCTTACTCCTAAACTACCTTGAAAGTCATGAAATTTATGGCACAGTTTCATCGTGTGATCCTCACCATTCTGGATCACTGCCATCTCACCTCTGTATGAGCGGGTTCGAGTCTCAGGCTTGGCTAATGTGGAAATGTGAGAAAGTTTGCCAGTAGCTTCTTGTGGGTTGGTGGTTCTTTCTGGGGTTTTCTAGGGTTCTTCTTCCACCAGGAGCTGCCATGTATAGCCTATCTTGTGCTGAAAAATGGTGTTAAACCCTACAACAAGAACAACAACAGCAACATCCTGCAATCTGGATAGTCCTAAATAAAAATGGTGCCCATCAGATATCTGAGGTAGCCATCATGGTAGCAGCTGTAAATATATTGTTATTGCTTCCTCTCCTCAATGAATAGTCATATTGACAATGAGTTTCTAGTACAAAACCTCTAATGATATGCAGATAATCATAGATGAAAATGGCACCATTCTGAGTTCCAGTATGGCTGTCATGGGTGTCTTCTTGAAACTGTTGCTATAGCTACTCGTCTTGAATTACTCCATTTAAATGAATGGTCATAATGATGTGCATTTGTCAAAAGAGTTCTTACAATATCTGGAATATCTTTAAATGAAAATTGTGTGGATCTTACCTTTACCTTGATTGGTGTGGTGGACAATTAGCTTGAAAATCTCATTAGGGCTCAGTTCAGTAGAACCCTGTTATGTAATCACGTCAATCTGTCCATTTATTCATCAAGAGTTTGTTTTTGACAAAATAAGTTTACTGGGAATAGTCTTGGATTTTTCCAAGTTTGGTAAGCAGTTTTATATTGATCAAAAAAAATAACAACAGAATTTGATATTCAGTTTTCTGTGTCATGATGTTGATTAGTTATAACCCCTAGTTTGGCAAGTGGTTTTATGTTGCTGAGACCTTGAGCAAGTTCTAACATTTCATGACTTCATTTACAGGAGTTATCTATCATTTCATGACATGGTTTACATGAGTTATATCCCCTGAATGATTACCTGTCTCCCTGACTTTTGTTTCAACATCATTACTTTACAATGGATTGTTAAATTTCATTCAGATTTGGCATATTAGCTTTACTTTGACACCATTGAAGAAGGTTTATTTCCAGCATTCCAAAGTATCATTTATTGGAGTTATGGTCCCCGATTTTCCATCCTTCTGATTTTGTTATAGTAACATACATGTTCTAAGGATTTTTAGATGTCATCTAAATTCAGCATGCACTTTATATTCAAAACTAATTGAATTAGTTTGAATTCCATTAAACTATGACATTATATACAGGAGTTATGGACCTCAGATTGTGAGTCCTTCTGACCTTTGTTTCTACAGAATTTCTTTACCAAGAATTGTTGGATTTCAACCAGATTTGGCATACTGCTTTCAACTGATGAGGCCTTGAAAGAAATTAGTTTCTCCATTATTCAAGATTATCATTGAGAAGAGTTATTAGCCCTGATCACCTGTCCGCTTCTGTTTCTACACAATACATGTACTTCAAAAAGAATTGTTGGATCTTAATCAAATTTGGTATACGGCTTTATATTGAGGAGGCTGTTAATATTTTTTTCTTCCAGTTTTCAACTTCGTCATTTAGAGGAGTCATGTCCCCCTGAATACCCATTCTTCTAAATTTGTTTCCAATCACAATTTAATTGGTTTAAGGCCCTTCCAAGTAAATTATACTTAGCAGGGCCCTTTACAATGTACCCATTACTAAAAGCTATGGATTCAACTCCCCCAGAATGAATGGTCATGTTGAAATGGGGTTTTCATTAAAAGACTTCTTGTGCTCTTGAATGGGTATTCAGTGGTTTCTAAAATGCAGTAGTAGTGTAATGCTGTACATATGCATCACTCCGAAATTGTTCTTTACTAATTTGAAAGAGAATTCATCAAACAAAGAGCTACTTTTTGTATGTACCGGTAAATAGTGAATTTCTTCTTAGTGTTACATTAGGCAAGGATATGTTTCTCAGTCCGAGAACCACTGAGCATTTCCATGTGTACTATAAGTTTACTGTGTATGAATAGTGAGTGATTCATTCTTGTCAATGGATTAATTTATCAGTGTCCATGAAAATGTCAATTGACTGTTCATCAGTTTCCATGAAAATGTTAATTGATTATCATCATTGTCCATAAAAAGGGTTACCAGTGCACGTAACATGCTTGATTTCACTTCTTGAAGGCGCAAAAAAAATAGAGACAGTAGATTTGTAATGAGAATAACAAAACCTGTAGGTTGCAACATTCATAATATTAACTAAGCTCATGCAAGTGCCTGACTTTTACATCAGCCACATTAAGCAATTGCTTACTATTTGAATTTTGCAATTAACAGTGAGGTGCTTTGATTAATTATCTAGTTATTAAAAGCATTTTAACAACTGTATTTAGTGAGGTTGTACAATTGCTGACATGTAGTTTTTGGTATTCATTAGAAATATCTCTACTGTTGACATGAAGTTTTTGATATTCATTAGGAAAGTCTCTACTGTTACATGAAGATTTTGGTATTTAGTAGAAATGTCTCTTCTGCTGTTACATGCAGTTTTTGATATTAAGTAGTAATGTTTCTGCTGTTACACACAGTTTTTGGTATTCAGCAGTAATGTCTCTACTGTCACACAAAGTTTTTGATATTCATTAGAAATGTCTATATTGTTACATGAAGTTTTTGGTATTCAGTAGTAAAGTCGCTGCTGTTTACATGTAGTTTTTGGTGTTCAATAGTAATGTCTCTGCTGTTTGTTGTTACATGTAGTTTTCGGTGGTCAGCAGTAATTTATTTACTGTTACATGAAGTTTTGGTATTCAGTAGTAATGTCTCTGCTGTTTGCTGTTACATGTAGTTTTCGGTGGTCAGCAGTAATTTATTTACTGTTACATGAAGTTTTGATATTCAGTAGTGATGTCTCTGCTGTTATATGCAGTTTTCAGTATTCTGTAGTTTCCCCAGTTAATTGCAGTTCTAATGCATATGAGGCAATGCAATTGTCATGACACACAATTGATGCTGCTGTTTTGATAATGAAAATAAACAAATTTAAGCCTTATTTTTATTCATTAAAAGTTATAATAGCATACACACCCATTTGATGAAACATTTTATAACATGTCTATTATTTGGTTGTGAACTTTAGGAGTTTGAAAATCTTCAGTTAATCGAAAACTGGCACAATAAATTCCTCAGAAACATAACCTAACTTTGGGAAAGTATACCTTTTTATATAGTGCATTCAGAACTGGTTAAAAAATCAAAGTTCTTGCAATATTAAATTCTTGATCCCAGTAATAAATTGAAAAAAATAATTAAAAAATCAAGAAAATGATACGACAATGTATTATGAGCCTACAATAGATCAAAATTAATAGATTGAAAGCATCGTCAACATTTTGATTTCAGTAGGAAGAAGGAATCTCTTTGATCAGGATGATATATATATATATATATATAAGCCCTTTGTTTCAAAAACCAGTATTGTCCAATAAATATTACAACTTCATCCAAAGGTAAACATATTTCCTTTTTAAATAGGACCAGAAATTTGAAAATTATTTTTTATCTCTGCATTGAAATACATATTTACCTTGGCTCAAATTTAAAGGCAGGATGTCAGGAAAATGTATCACATCATGACAGAATGTGTCATCTTTGTCAGAAAAGTAACATTGGTGATGAATACAACTATTTGTTCATCTGTCCGTTCTGTTCAAATGGAAGATATCAGCTTTTGAAACCTTATTTTTATGTTAGACCAAGTGTTGTGTAACAGCTTTTTTAATGGAAAATATTTTCAGTGGTAAAATTATCAAACTTAGTGAAATTTATAATCAGAAAAATTTGCATAATTGATAACTACAGTGACATTGATATCACATGAGTTTCAAAACACAGCTTTTCTATATGGACAATTTATTGGAATCGATCTTGTTATCAGTGAGATATACCTTTTTTGATACACAACTACCTACCAATATGTTTGACCATGTAAGTATGTAAGCATCCTGGTTCAGAGTTGCAATTGGTGATGTTTGAAAAAAAAACCTGCTGTAAAACTGATGTTTAAATGTATTATTTTTCTTCATTAAAAACACGTATTATGCTAAAGATTATGTATTTGATTGCTCTTCAGCATGAATTTGTTACCTATCTTACGTAGTAATGTAGACTCTGATTAATGGATGTAAAAATGTAAAAATTAAGATAATGCCAATGTCCTGCTCAGTCTAAAAATCCTTGGAGAAATCACCAAAACCTCCTCTTGGTCCCCCCACACACTAAACTATAGAAGTTGCGACATTAGCATAGTGATTTCATGCAAACACTTTTTGCAATTTGTAACTGGTACAAAGGAAAATGTTGTAGAACTGACTACCATGTCTGTGCTATATTGTGAATAACTTTGAAACCAGATCTACTTGACCTTTTGGGCATCAAGTCAAAGGTCAGTGCAATTTTTGTACTTCATCAGGCTTATGACTTGTATATACATACATAAGTAAATTTTGATAAAGAGTATTTAGTTATTTTTCAACAAGCTTGATATGCAGAACTCAAACATTGATTTCAGGGTCAAAGGTCTCGACTCAGATTTATATCTGTAATGGCTTGTGAACATGATTAGATCCTGAATAACTTGAAAACTAATAATGTTGGATAAGCTAATGTTTGAAGGCAAGTGACTCATGCAGAACACTGGCAAACACACCACATAGTGGGCACATGTTGCACTTCAAATCCATGTGTGGATAGACTTAATCCTATGTGTGTGGACTGACTTAATCCTATGTGTGTGGATAGACTTAATCCTATGTGTGTGGATTGACTTAATCCTATGTGTGTGGATTGACTTAATCCTACAGTTGAAAATTACTAAATTGTTGTAAAGTGAGGAAGCTCCAAGAGAGTTGAAAATAATTTGAATTACAGAACTTGTCAGACTTTTGACCAGAGAAGCAATTTCCATGTTTATTTTTCAAATGTCGTAAGCCAGGTTGTTATAAAATAATCCTTTTGACAAGTCAATTGACTGGGATATAGCAGTTGATTCTTTATAAAAAAAAAAGAACAAGTGCCACCTGCATTCACCTGTTCCTCTAACGAGGACTCCATATACTGACTTAAAATATTAAAAAAAATCAGTATGTACTGTATACTTGGCAAACCATCGTTGGAGAATGGCTTGCATACCTCACATGGAGCAAATTGTATAGAGGAGGTTAGGTAGTGTTATGTAGATTGTGTAAATGACACATTTATCACACCTGTACATACCTCTTGAAGGGTGTTAAGCTCTATTTACCTGACCTGTGCATAAGGTTGAACCTCCATGTTCCTGACTGTGCAAACCTCATTTTCCTGACCTGTGCATACCTCTTGAAGGGTGAACCCTCATTTACCTGACCTGTGCATACCTCATGAAGGGTGAACCCTCATTTACCTGATCTGTGCATACCTTTTGAAGGGTGAACCCTCATTTACCTGATCTGTGCATACCTCTTGAAGGGTGAACCCTCATTTACCTGACCTGTGCATACCTCTTGAAAGGTGAACCCTCATTTACCTGACCTGTGCATACCTCATGAAGGGTTAACCTTGCAGCCAGTGTGAACATTTTGCCAGTATCCATTGACAGTGGAACACATTCTTGTCAAGTGTGTCAACTTCCACTCTTTGAGTCAAGAAACTTTGACGTGAACTCAGTTAAGAAACTGTATGATAAAAAGTTGTTGTGTTGTAGATTAATTTTGGTTTACTGGAACTGCGCATATTATTTTTTCTTTGGCCTCATATCAACATGGGGTATAAACTAAAAAATGTCACACTGTATGTTGTTGGTCCAAAATGAAATTGATGGTCATTGTTCTCCACCACCTCCACCAATCAAAATCTGAAAATCTTGTTACAGCTACTTCTTCTGCATAGTTCACCATTCCAAGATGATTTTCTGTCTGTTTTTAGAATGGTTCTTTGTTGCAATATACAGTCATTCCTATATTAAAATGATCCAAAACTCCAAATGGTTGCATTTACAGGCATCCAGACAATGTTATAAGTCTACTCTTCCTGTTAGTCATAATGATTTTGGGTTTTCACATAAACACTATATCAATATGTAACTGATTCTGAATAAATATGGTATTTATCTGACCTTCAGCATGACACCATAGCAACCATCTCCAAAATGTTATCTCTTCTCTTGCACACATCATGGCATTGATATGAAATTATTTTTATAAAGACATCTTGCAAAAAACATGGTGCTGATTTGACCCTCAACATAACACCATAGCGCCTGTCTCCAAAATGTTATCTCTTCTCTTGCACATATCATGGCATTGATGTGGAATTATTTACATAAAGGCATCATGGAATCTCTAGTAATAATCATGGTGTTCGTCTGACCTTCAAATGACACCAAAGTGGCTGTCTCTAAAATGTTGTCTCTTCTCTGGCATTGCCATGGATTTCCTAATTGTCAGACTCACTCCTCAGTTGACTGTGGATTTCTGGCAAATTTGGTATTCAAATTGGTTTTCATGTGGATATCACTGAGATAAGTTGTCAGGATTTTGGATCATTTAGCAAAGTTTTAGCCTAAACTGACAGACCCACCCATATTCATTTCTGCAGAATAATTCCTTTAATTATTATCAGATCTCAACCCATTTATAGGCAGCTTGATGTAGATGAGGTTGGTGAAAAGTGGGTGCATCAGTTTCCAGAATTCGCTTGCTGTTACCAAATTTGGTATGTTGTTGTTGTTTTGGGGTTTAATGCCATATCTCAGCACAAGATACTGGCTGTACGTGGTGGCCAGTATAACTCATGGAGGAAGAACCAGGAAAACCCCGGTGAGAACCACTGACTACAGGAAGCTGCTACTTACTCTTTCTCACATACCCACATTGGCCTAAGCTGAGACTTAAACCAATGTGGACAGAGGTGAGATGGCAGTGATCGGTAAAGGCAAGTGCTTTAGACTACTCAGCCACCTTGGGCCCCAATTTGGCATGTTGAAGTTTCTCAAGAATATCAGAGCTGGTTTTAATACTATACAGTTTGAAAGAATAACTGGACTGAAGAAATGGACTTGATTCAGAACTCATTTTTATCCAGTAGAGCATCCATCCCTCTGAGGTCCCCATGGGTAAGGATGGACCTCAGGGTCTGCATTGATTCTATTTATAATTTTCTCTTTTTATGCCTAGAATATATATAAATGGTTAAAAGTTAAGGGTTTCAATAGATTCCAAGTTATGACACAGGGTGGATAGACCCTGGGTTCTTTTCCCCCTCCCAATGTCTACAACCCCATGATTAAATTTCTCATGCATTGCCCAATGTATGGTTATACAAGTATAAGGCTTCCAGGTTGTGACCAAGGGACTAAGTTCAGTGGGGTAGGAATGGAAAATGGAGTGGGGATGGACCAAGGGACTAAGTTCCATGTGGTGGGGATGGACCATGGAGTAGGGATGGACCATGGGGAAGTGATGGACCATGGGGTAGGGATGGACCATAGTGTAGGGATAGACAATGGGGTAGGGATGGACCATGGGGTAGGGATGGAACAGGAAGTCAATGTCACTGACATGTCTAATTCTAATTTTGTCTTTTCACAATACTCTGTAAATGTATAAATGGTTATATATTGGGGATCTCAATGCTTTTAGTGCTGTGACCCATGGGCTAAGATCTTGGGGAATGGAAAGAATTGACCCAAGGGTCCAGTCAGTTATCACATATACCAAAATTTTAGACATGAAACATAAACAATTCACGAGTTATTTTAAATTTATGTAAATTTACCTCTACCCACAAATCCCTCTTAGAATTAGAATGATTAAAATTTTGCAAATGTTGGCACAATCTACACTCATAGGCTGATCATTGACTCAAGTGTAATGTGTCTAATTGCATTGAAGTAGTTAATTACATTACATATGTAAGGTTATATTTATATTTGTACATACAGATGGACTGTATAAAAACACTTCCATGCTTCTTTGAGGGTGTAAGGATAATAAATTTGCCTTATTTTTCCCATTGTAATAGGAGAAATATAACATGAGATATACAGAGAAATGAGTGTGACAGAAATACAGACATGCTGATGAATGGACAGATGGTATTGCAGCATACAGGATACATTCTACAGAATGAAAATATGTATATACTGTATACATATACTCGCTTGTAAGTCGAGACAAACTGCAAACAGCAAAGATCCTGATCTGCTATAGCATAAAGCACCTGCAGATCATGGTCTGTGTTGTTTATTCTACTGATTACTACTAACAAGCTGCACAGACCCAGATATGCTGGCTCATGTGATGGCAGATCTGGGTGTGTGCATTTTGCGAGTACAGACAGTATGTAGAGTGATTTACTGGTTTAATCCCTGTTGCACAGGACAAACAGGAAAATTTTCAATAGCTACTAACTATCAATTGAATGGTCCTGAGTTTGTATGTGAACAGCTTTATTAATCTAAATACAGATATAATGTAATGTGTTCAAAACTAAATATTCTTTTAAAATGATATGAATCTCTAGAAAGGATGAGAAAGAAACTGCTGCCAGATATGGAGCATACTGTATAACTTTGAGCCGAAGAAAAATGCTGAAACATAAAGGAAAGTAAGTTTGTCAACTAGACAGATTACATGTAATATGTTTCTTGTAACTTGTGAATAGAACTTTGTTGTACAAGGTTAACTTTAAAGATAAATTGGTCTCACTTTATTGTTAGGTAATCACAATGATGGATAGTGTTAAATATTTAAAAATAAAAAGAGGCATAAGCAATTTTTTGCTCAGGGGCTTGGAAGTATGTGTGAATGTGTTAAGACTAACTGTATTATGAAATAATATTAATGTTTCTAGATGAGTGTTAAATGATGCTTGATTTCTAAATTGATGGGGTTATTGTATCTAGTTTTATTTTCTCCACTGACACAATTTTATTTGTGTATCTCCATTTGCTTGGAAAACTTTCAAAAGGCATACACTTAGTATCTTAATGTATGAATACAGGTAGAGAGTAAATGGCTATGGGACACATGTCACTGTAAATAATTACTTGAAAAATCAAACCCACTTGATGTAGGGGAACAGATTATGAATGAAATTTTCCCTATATCCTACAGGCAAGACAAAAATAAACTATCAACATCATCACTTTATGCCAACTTAAAACAATTAGCTTGACATATAAATTATTGTTTTGTTAATATGCTACCATAATCCATAAATTAAATACAATTGGCAGTAATGTTACCTTTATAACTTTAATGTTGTATTTTAATTCAATTCACTGCATATTGAAAAACTTAAAGCCAATTAGACTTCCATTGTCAAAGACATGAATGTAAACCTTTATACCTACTTCTTGCATGATTTATTTAGTTAAAGACCTAATAATCAAGATGTTTCAGGTTTATTTTCTTGTCAAATGCAATAAATCAGTTTAAAATTCTGTAACCTCAGCTCTACCTTCATTTCAACCTTACTGTGTTGCATTAGCTTTAATGGTAATTGTGACACCTCATTGTAGTCTGAATCCATTCAACTGCTTTTAACAGGACATAACCATAACAAACTGTAGAAATTTTACTTCAAGAGGAAATGTATTTTTTGTGTACATCAGTGTTTTTTGTCATTTCAATATTGCCTATAGTGTGACATTTAGTAATTGTATGGAAATACATGAATGAAAATAGTTGAAATCCCACAATGCCAATTTATTGCTATCAGCACTAAACCAGCTAAATGTAGCCATTACCACAAAAATAAATTAATATACAGAGTGGAAGCATAATGACAGAACGAAAAACAATTGAAAGATTTGTTGTCTTTCACCTACTGTGGTGATGTCACCAAAAGTATATAATGCAAGCATTTCAACAGAAGCAAGTAGCCAGTGATTCTTTGCCATATATTTATCCAGAATTTTTAAATGATAATGTCAAAAGTTTTATAATACATATCAGAGACAATTTATCCAATTAAGATTAGGACTTAATTTCATTTGATACAAATCATTATAAGGTAAGAAGATGCCTGCATTTTCCAAATTGGCATCATTGAAAGTGTTTGCCTGTCACATGATTAAATCAAACTGAAAAACTCATAAATGTTCAATCTCTCCTTTCACACCCATTTGATCACGATAAGGAGTGGTTACCACATGCTGACAATGCAGCACAGCACACGCTTAACTTTTGGTTAAATAAAAATTTTAACACTTGGTTTGTAACAAATTATGACAGAGTTTTATAAATCATGCAGTATGGAATGGATGGTATGGAATAGAGATGAAGTAAGACAGCTAGTGGATTCTCTTTGATATGGTATTTGGGTGGTACCAGTGATGAGCAACATGTAAAATATTTTGCTTACAGTTTCAGTTCAAAGCACATGAAGGACATAAATATACAATATGAATACAACACACATGTTGTGACATATATTAGCTATTTCTTTTAGAAGCAAATATGTGATTTATTTATAATATTAACATTTTCAGCACATATAAGGTATATGTATGAAATTGAAGTAGAACTACAGTATTTTCTGACCAGGGTTTTGCACATACTATAATACATATTCTAAAGTTGATTATATTTATTGCTGAGTGTAGTCTGTATATAATTAAAAAACGTCATATTCCTTATTCTGTGAGCTTTAGTTTTCCCCATGCTTTTAAACCTTTTTTATATAAATTTTTCATCAGCTAAAAGAAAAAGAAACAATAATTTCATTCTAAGAATTACCGTGTCATTGTCAACAAACCTAATGACTGCATTTTTGGATTTTACCTTATTATGATGGAACTTGTAAGATCATTAGTGAAAACCTTTCTCATAAATGTGAATTTTCAATGTGAATTATCAGTATAAACTTTCAGTATGAGTTTTGTGCAGAGTCCTATAACACAACATAATTATTTTCCAACAAATTTTAAATTTATCCATTAAGGAAAGATGGTTTATCTTTGGTCTGATACATCATTAACTCAGTAAGGTCGAAACATGCAATTTTGCACCATGGAGTAGAACCCTTCCTTCCAAGGCTTATGACATCATTACAGTTCATACAAGATCAAGCAGGTTTTGTTAGAGAAAGGAACAAGGATGTAGGTGTACACTAATGCCAAGTAATATAGAAATTCTACACACTTTAAAAAATACAGCTAAAGAAACTCAATTTTGAGACTAGATGTTCTTTACCCCCAAAAACTGGGTGGTTCCAGAAGCAGAATTTTTGTCTAGATTTTAGACTTCCTTTTATTAAGTCTAAAACAGACCTGGCCAAACTTTACATGGACACACAAACCTGTGCAAACATTTAGTAACTTTGGGATTTGGTTAAAACTTTTGCCTTTGAAATAATTCATATATTATAGGAAATGAGTGCTCATGTAAGAATAATCAAAAGGAAAAATGATTTTATTCATTATAACTACAAAATGTAGTGTGGTGAAAATGGATACTTATACTACATGTATATGCCTATGTTTGACCTGCTGACACTTGCTACATGGTCAGGTGTTATTACTATTGAAATAATAAGATATGGTTTATTTATTAACCTTGATTACACAGCCATGTACTTCTGTGATAAAATATATTTGGCATAAAATGTATCACTCTGGTCATTTTACCACATGGATACAGTGATGGGTACAAGCTACAGTTTTAAAAAATGGAGCACGGTACTGGGCGTAGTCTCTGCTACAAGCATTTTTTATCATTGTCTTAACCTGTGCACCTGTGTTGTGTTTGTTGACATTTTTGTGACATTTGTATAGATTTCAAGATAATAAAATGTAATATTATATAGTCAGAAAAAAATAATGAAAAAGAAGTCACACATGAGTACTAATATAAAACAACTAGGGCACACAGATGTATGGAAATACGACATAATTGTACAGATTCTGATAGTGTGAAATATCACTTTGATTTTCATCTGCCTGAGTTCATGCATGAAACAGAGTATGCTAAATGTTAGTCCCTGATGAATAATGGGTATGAGGTTTACCATATATACTCATAAGTTGAATTCAACTACAAACAATGTCAGTGACAAATTCTTTAACACAAGGGTTGCTATATGCAACATAGGAGGTAAAATATTAGTTTATCTCACACAAATAACATTGACACTGATATGCCATTACATAATGCACTGGCAGATCAGGATCTATGTTGTTTATTATACTCTTTACTCCTAACTAACTGCATAGATGCAGATCTGTCAGTGCATTATGCAATGGCATATTTGGGTATGTACAGTTTACAGTTGGATTTGACTTATAAGAGAGTACATATGGTAAATCAAACATTTGAGTGGCATATCATAACCTTTATGTTTACAGTTTTCTACTTTTGTCAATCATCTACTTTTTTCCAATTCAAATATTCCACCATCATGTAACAAGCACAGATACACTATGTCAGGGCTGCAAGACCAATATTTTACCTGTTGACATATTTGCTTCAAGGAGGCAGGTGAAAATTTTATACAGGTGATGGAGGTTTTTTTTAGCTTTTCATGCCTTGTTATGTATAGTATTTGATACTACTTGATAAGAGTTTTATAACAGGATGTGATTTATTGGTGATTCAACATTGGAGATGATAATCCCTTTTCATTGATCTATTCATTTTCTTAATCATCAATGGTTTTAAAAGTCTGATAAATTACAGTTAAAATACCATGTCATATAGACATATAAGTATGGCAAATAATACACATTTCAGGTAAAAGCACATTTGAATATATTACTCTCTAGGCAAATTGTACGGTTATTATTGGACCTATTCAAAATAAAAAAATAATGTGTATCAAGCCAGGTTCCCCCCCTCCAATTTAAAAAAAAAAAGAATGCATTTAAATAACACTAACTTTCAAATTCTAGGTGTGAATTATTTTATAGATGAAAACAGAAGAAGTTGTTAAGGAATATCAGTAAAAGATAGAAAGCATTTATTTTCTTTTACCTGATTAACTTAAATTTATTTGGATTGCATACAGTTTTCCAAATTTTATTAACTCCAGACCAGCTGTGTAGTTATTACTGATAATATGGGCAGAATTTACCATCAAAGAATCAGTTTTACTTATAATTGGGACTCAAAGGAGTGGCTAAGGGAAACCAGTAATCAAATTTTGGAAGTATAATGCCACTGTGTGATCTTTTTATTGTGAATTTCAGACATTCAGACTGAGTGTTTAACCAGTAGTGTAATTAGCATTTCAAGGCTAATGATTATAATCAAGCTATAGATCATAATTTAGTTGACCACAGTTTCTAAGGTTTTTGAATATTTAAACTCCAGTTAATTCACAGAAAAGTGATCTGCTATGTGTTACATACTGTATTGCATACTTGTTAATATATTAATGGAATGACTAAAATTTATTTATCTGAAAATACGATCATACTTTTTATATTTAAGTAGCAGCTTTTTATCCCCCCCCCCATTGTCCTTCAATCTTTGATAATGGTACCTTTGGTACCAAAAATTCACAAGTTTTCATACTTGTTTCTTGTGTGTTTTGGACCTCATTTGAAAGATCAAACTTAAAAGAGATTCTAGTAGCGTCTATTCCAGGGTTATACCAGGTGACTGAGATCATTGACAGGCCCTTGTAACAATACACATCACACATTTAGGTACTTGACTTGGCTTGATTGCCTGCTTTGCCTGGCTGTCACTTTAATACACTCCCTACTTCATTCAGCCTGTGTGTTCACTACTTCATTCACAACCCAAGTGTTCAGGGAAGTCTCTACAGGCACTCTGGATTAACTGAAGCCTGGGATGGTCTTTTGGATGACCTGAAGTCTCTGCTGGCCTGTTGGATGACCTGAAGTCTCTGCTAGTCTGTTGGATGACCTGAAGTCTCTGCTAGTCTGTTGGATGACCTGAAGTCTCTGCTAGTCTGTTGAATGTCTGGAAGTCTCTGAAAGCATGTTGTATTACCTGCATTTGTAAACACAGAAATATCAGCCAGAAAAGTTTGGAAATAATTTTAATTTTTAGCCCTACAGTTGTTTTGTTGCAGAATGAAAATGATGGATCAGTTGATTCAATTTTCAAACAATTGGATGTATATTAGAGTGACTTTGTTATTATAATTGTCAGTTTGGAAATGCAAATTTTTAAGTTCCACACCTGATATACCTAAATTGCTGAGTGGATCATTTGCATTTTTTAAATGATGCAGCTGGAATTACTGTGTTTGTGTTTCACCTATCTTTTCACCCTAAAATACATTCCTGTAACCCAAGGGAAACCCTATGTAGCTCCCAGACGGAATAATGCTCCTGTTTATGTGCCCTATATATTTCAGTTATTTGGAGAAAGGAAATCTCAATCAGCAAAGAAAAATGATTCTTTAACAAAGAAAGGCACAGGTAAGGTGATACTATTATTACATTAGACAACTGATACTTATTTGTTATTTTATTAGACTGCTTGTACTGTTTTTTTCATTACATTAGACTGCTGGTACTGTTATTACATTAGACTGCTGGTACTGTTATTACATTAGACTGCTGGTACATTATTAAAAGACTGTTCTGGTGGCCTAAGTGGTTGGAGCATCTGCCTCATATGTGAGAGGTCATGGTTTGAACCCAGGCCAAGTCATACCAAAGACTTATAAAAATGGTACTAGCAGCTGCCTCACTTGGCACTAGCATTAAGAGGTTAGTGTTTGGATTGGTCAGCCTGGTGTCAGGATAATGTGACTGGGTGGGTCATGCTGCTATGTGTCTGTGGCATGATGCCCCAGTGCTAGACATCACTATAAATTGCCACACTGCAGACATTGTTGCAAAGTGACTGAAATTTTATTAAAGCTACGTTAAAAATCCAAATCACACATGCTGTTATTACATTAGACTGATGATACTCTGTTGTTACATTAGACTGATGATACTTTGTTGTTTCATTAGACTGCTACCATTATTATATAAGACTGCTGATACAGTTATTACATTAGACACTTACTCTGTTGTTACCTTAGACTGCTGATACTTTGAGGTTACATTAGACTGTTGATAATTTGTTGATAAGTTAGACTGTTGGTACTTTGTTATTACATTACATTGCTGTTGCCTTGAAGGTGAAAATTGTTAGACTGTTTCAGTTGATCACCAAAAGCTTTAAATAGAAAACAAATATTTAGTTAGTCTGGTAAAAACTGTCATCAGCATCTTCTCACTGATAGGAATTACTTGGGTCTGGGTGACAGTTGTTAAAGGGATGTATTTGTTGGGTGGTGGTGGTGGGTTGATTGATGGATTGTACCTTCTTACAAGGTGTCCGCTTTACTGGGTTATCGTTATCTAGAGGGTGATTGCCTTCGGTGTTATTGCCCGGATCGAGTAAATATTAATATAAAGTGTGAAACTTATAGGTGGAATAGATAGAGACCTGAGCAGATATATGAAACAGAATGATACGAGCCCCCGTACATGAAAAATAACAATTTAATCAATTACATAAACAACCATGACATTGCATTACATTAGGAAGATACACTTCTTTTGGGAAATAAATCATTCACTGAATTTCAAACACAAATATACTTATATAAATAGCCGATCTGTTTTAAATGGTTCATCATAGAATTGAGTGAACAATTGAAGTCATTACCTTGTACAACTTCATAACCTGCTTATTTCCGGTTCATTCCAACTTCACTGTGGCTGTTCTTCTTGGTCCTTTCCACTTTTCCCTTCTCCAAACTCTCTATTGTCTCACCTCTTTCAGCCCTTGAACTTTGTGTGGGTAGGTGGATATGTAAGTATGTAGATATGTAGATACTTGGACAGGTAGGTACATGGATACGTCCAATGGAGCTATTTCCCTTTTTAAAATAAACAGAGAAGCAACCTAAATCTTATGTCAGATATCCTACTGGGAATAGATCATTACTCCCCTCTCATTATGTCAGATATTGTCCTATCGGAATTCAAACAGATACCAAAGGCTATCTGATCAAGCCAAAGATGGCAGACCATAAACAAACCTAGTTTCATAAGATTAATCTACTTCCTAACGGCTATTTCAACCTGACTCACATTATCATCACATGAGACACAACAGTTCCATTCTCGTCTCAATTACACAAATGAATGAACGAAATTCATTACATGGCTTAACTATGTTATTTCTAGCGAATACACACATTCAAGTCTTTAGCATATATGAAATATCACTTCATGGTTTAACAACATTAATTTCAGTCAATACGTACTCAAGTCTTTATCATATGTGAAATCATCTAAGGTCGGTGAATTCACACGGATTCTCGTAACTCACATCAACTAAGGTAGGCATGAAATTCTTAGAATACCTACAACAATCAAGATGACAAATTCAAACAATTCGTCAAACTTATATAAAGAAGATCATTGTATGGATTCAGATAGATGAACTCAACACAGTTGTATTCATACCAAGAAAATTGATCTACGAATTTAAACAAATAAATTCGTGCAAATATAGGCAAATAAATCAAGCAAATCATTATATTGGTATCAATGGATTACATGAGATTGGTGCACATACCTTGTGCTTTCAAGCTTTGCTCACTTCTACCACCAGAAATTGTGTCCGTCGACTTTCCAGACATCCGATCCCTTGGATAATTATTTTACGAGTGAATTTCTTCTAAATTCAAACTCGGAGTCTCCTACATTTGTTTTCTCTTGCAGAAAAATGCAGACTGACTAAAATTTTGCGATGGGACATATTAAACCCAAGAAATTTTGTGTAGGAACCACGCCCCTCACCTAGCATAACCAATCTGGATTAAATATATCTCCTGCCTTTTATAACTAGGCACCAAAATTGTAGTCTGCCTGACCTCAAGATTTCCAAATAACTGATCCTGGACAATTTCAAAATCTGACATTTTCTGATACAAGATCAAAGTTAACCTTCCCCTTCCAGTCTGTCTGACTGTTAAATAAACAAATGCTTAATTAAGAATCGTTTACTCCTGCGACACAAGCATTAAAAATCTTTGCAGTATGGTGATTTAACACGCACCAGTCCCCATAAATCTAATTAATCATTCACCTGCCCAAATTAATGTGCTCTTTATAGATCGACAGAAATTTGCACCCTTACAGTATTGATGGGGTAGAGAGGGGCAGTGTGGGAATTGCAAGGCTGGCTATGACATGATAGTAGTATTACTAGAGATTACACTTTTAAGTTCTCAGATCACAGTATAATGTTAATGGACATTTGTGTTTGCTTTTGTAAGTATAACTGTAGCATGCACAGTGGCCATAATAATAAAATTAACTTTTATGATTTTAAAACTTCTTAGTTATATTACTATTTTTAACATTTCATTAAATGTTTTATATGGACTTTGCTATTACAGTTTGGAGTATCATTTTCTTGGATCCATAACACACACACTGTCATTTTAATGCCCATCTTCTTTGCATTGAAACTGTTCATTTTCATTTTGAAATTCATTTCTTAAGCTGAATGAAATAAGTACTGTTTACAATATCACACACAGCAATACATATCATACCATTCCTCTTGATCTTGTTATGTTATTTATATCATATGATATAAAGAAGTTTGGAATTAGAATTGTATGATTTACGTCATGCATGCAAAACATAGGCAGAACATAGGGGTACATTGCTGATGTCGTGTTGATACTGGCATCAAGACTTTGCATTTAGCTTAGTTTCTCATACACTGTTTTATGTACAATCATAAGCATTAATAGGCATATTTATCTTAGAGGATATTATTTACCATGGACAAATATAGGTCGCAGTGTCATACTTTTTATGCTTTAATGATAAAGCAAAATTTTCACAGCTTAATTTCTCTGACAAAATTGTATGTAAGGTCATGCAACTTGACAGGCATATTTGTTTTGGAGGGTATTACTCTCCACAGGCAAAAGGAGATCACAGTTACCTACTTTTCAAACTCCATTCATTACATAAAATTTGTGCCTTCAGCTCAGGTACTTTGACACTGTTTTGTTTAGTCATGAAACTTTATAGACATATTCATTTTGGAGGATACTACTCATCATAGACTAAATTTACTGTGAGCTTTAAGCTATGGTTATGGTTTTGTGCATTTCACTCACTTTCTCAGACATGTAAAATCATGAAACTTGACAGGTGTATTCACCTTGGAGGGTAATACTCATCATAGGCAAAGTAGGTCACAGTATCCTACATTTTATGCTCAAGTGATTAAGTTAATCTTTTGCATTTAGTTAAGTTCCTCTGACACTATTGTTTGTACATTCATGAAATGATGGGTACATGTATATTTAACTTGGATACTACTAGCCATTAGCAAAGAAGGTCACAGTGCATTACTTATCATGCTCTAGTAATTAGGTTAAGTTTTTGCATTTATCTGAGTTGCACTGATACTGTTGCATGTATGTCATGATGGGTATATTCATTTTAGAGGGTACTACTTCCCATCGTAAAATAGGTTACTGTGATCTTTGTCATGTCCAAACACTGCTTGCCTTCTGAGCATCTTGATTTGGTCATATATGTATCTCTATTCCTCTTTTCTGAAAAACTTGTTTGCAAGATTGTTCAAAACCTGCTAAACGTAAAAACCATTTGATGGAGACGAATGAAATTTGGCAGGCATGTTTGTATGCATGGGTTGATTTCTTGGTTAGATTTTCAATTTTTTTCAAATGTTTTTCAAATTTTTATACATCTCTGAACTTTTGGGACAAAGAGGTTATTTTGTTTGCAGTGGGGGCATATGTGTTTTCTACAAATTAAAATTGGTATTTTCAGTGTATGATACATATTATAGCATTGCTGAGACAATGCATTTTCAGAGTATGTAAGATATCAGCAGTGTTGAAATGCATTTTCAGTGTATGTAAGATATTAACAGTGTTGAGACAATGCTTTTTCAGTGTTAACTTGTATTTAATGCATTAACACAAATGATTACAACAATTGGTTATGACAGAAACATTACTGATTGTATACTCATGCTTATGATGCAGATATGCATTAACATAGTGCATTGAGTCAGATGTGTTTTAACATAGTGCATAGAGTTAGATGTGCTTTAACATAGTGCATAGAATCAGATGCACTTTAACATAGTGCATAGTCAGATGTGCTTTAATTTAGTGCATAGAATCATGTGTTTTAACATAGTGCATAGAGTCAAATGTGCTTTAATATAGTTCACAGTCAGATATACTTTAGTATAGTGCAAAGAGTCAGATGTGTTTTAACATAGTGCATAGAGTCAGATGTGCTTTAACATAATGCACTACCAGATGTGGATCTATGCAGTTTGTTAGGACTGTTCAGTAGAACAAACAATGTAGGCATTGATGTGCCAGTGCATTATACAACAGTGGATCAGAATCTATATAGTTTACAGTTGGACCCAACTTATAAGTGAGTATGGATGGTATATAGGTATAAAGCCAGGAGGTAAAATTCCTTTATCTATATTAATACTGTAGAAAGTCAAGAAACACATCAAGTGAGTGGTTGAGTTACAAAATGCTATAACAACAAATTGCATTCATGAAGTCATGCATTGTTTAACCATGTATACCTGGATATAAGTTTTGTCCAACTGCAATCAACATAAACTCTTATCTTCCATCATATAATGCATGGGCAGATCAGGGTCCATGATGTTTCTACTACTGATTATTCCTAACAAACAGCATAGACCAAGATCTGCCAGCGCATTATGTGATGGCTGATCTGGGTCTGTGCATGTTACATTGGGACTTGACTTAGCAAGAATGAGGTCCTGAGAGGCCGAGTAGTCTAAAGTGCTCACCGTTGTGGATCACTGTTGTCTCACCTGTCTCACTTCTCTCTGTGTGGGTTTGAGCTTCGGGCTGGGCCAATGTGGGTACATGAGAAAGCTTGCCAGTAGCTTTTCGTGGGGCGGTGGTTCTTTCCAGGGTTTTCCTTGGTTCTTCCTGCACCATTTATACTTTCTGCCATGTATAGCCTATCTTGTGCTGAAAAATGGCGTTAAACCCTATAACAATAACAAACAAGAATACATGGTACTTTCCTTGAAACAGTTGGACTTGACTTTACAAGCAAGAATACATGGTACTTTCCTTGAAACAGTTGGACTTGACTTACATGCAAAAATACATGGTACTTTCCTTGAAACAGTTGGACTTGACTAGACATCATTATTTTCATTAGTATTTTTTGACTTATAATGGGACCAGAAATACCTACATAATTATTTTCATTAGTACCATTTGACTTATAACAGGACTAGAAATGGCCATTTAGTTGTAAAAGGTTTTATATGTAAAATGATATTCTGTTGCAAAATTGCAAGTATTTGTAGCGATACAAATTTCTTGGGGTTACGTATTTGTAGTGATAAAAAATTTTTGGAGTTACGTATTTGTAGTGATAATTTCTTGGGGTTATGTATTTATAGTGATAACAATTTCTTGGGGTTACGTACCTGTAGTGATAACAATTTCTTGGGGTTACATATTTGTAGTGATACAAATTTCTTGGGGTTACGTATTTGTAGTGATACAAATTTCTTGGGGTTACGTATTTGTAGCAATAACAATTTTCTTGGGGTTACGTATTTGTTGTTGTTGTTGTTGTTTTTGTTGTAGGGTTTAACACCATTTTTCAGCACAAGATAGGCTATACATGGCAGCCAGTATTAATGGTGGAGGAAGAACCCTGGAAAACCCCGGGAAGAACCACTGACCCACGAGAAGCTACTCGCAAGCTTTCTCACGTACCAACGTTAGCCGAGCCTGAGACTCGAACCCATGCAGACAGAGGTGAGATGGCAGTGATCCAGAACGGTGAGCGCTTTAAACTACTTGGCCACTCGGGGCCCCTTACGTATTTGTAGTGATACAAATTTCTTGGGGTTACGTGTTTGTAATGATAACAGTTTCTTGGTGTTATGTATTTGTAGCAATAACAATTTCTTGGGGTTAAGTATTTGTATCGATACAAATTTCTTGGGGTTACGTATTATAGCAATAACAATTTCTTGGGGTTATGTATTTGTAGCGATAAAAATTTCTTGGGGTTACATATTTGTAGTGATAACAATTTCTTGGGGTTATGTATTTGCAGCAATAACAATTTCTTGGGGTTATGTTTTTGTATTATAGCAATACAAATTTCTTGGGGTTACGTATTTGTAGCGATAGAAATTTCTTGGGGTTATGTATGTGTAAGTGATAACAATTTCTTGGGGTTACATATTTGGAGCAATAACAAGTTTTGGGGGTTACGTATTTGTAGTGATAACATTATTTGGGGTTACATATTTGTACTGATAACAATTTCTTGGGGTTTACGTATGTTGCAAACTCCCCCCAGCTTTGTTGGGGTGGGTTGTATGGTTTTGGTTATCGTTATCTAGAGGGTGATTGCCGATGGTGAAATTTGCCCGGAATGAGTAAATATCAATATAAAGTGTGAAACTTATATATGGAATAGACAAAGATCTGAGCAGATATATAAAACAGAATGACATGAGCCCCCGTACATGTACAAACCATAAAATTTAATCAACAATTCATAAACAATAAAATTCATAAACAATTACGATAATGCATTACATTAGAAAGATACACTTTTTGATTTAACTTATTCAACGAATTTCAAATACACATATGCTCATACAAAGAGCTGGTCTGTTAAGTGATAGAATTAATTCATCATCGAATCGAGTAAAGATCGAAAACACTGCCTTGTACAGATTCATAACCTGATGGTTCTGGCTCAGTCCAAATTCACTGCGACGGTTCTTTTGACTTCCTTGTGCCTGTAAGTCTGGGTCCTTTCCACTTTTCCCTTTTCCCAAATTCTCAGGTGTCCTGCCTCTTTCGGCCTCCAACTTTGTGTGGTCACTTTGGTTTTGTAAGTACGTGATACGTCATGTGGAACTATCTCACCTTGCAAAAGTAAACAAAATGGCAACCTGAGTATTCTGTTAGGTATCCTACTGGAAAGAGATCATTACTTTCTCCTCTAGTCAATGTCAGATAAGTTCTATCGGAATTCAAACAGATACCAACGGCCATCTGGTCTAACTAAACATGGCAGACTATAAACAAACCTAGTTTCCTAAGATTAATGTACTCCCTAATGACTATTTCAACACTAGCTTACAGTAACAACACCCCAAGACATCAGTTCCGGTCCCGACTTAATTACACAAATGAATGAATGAAATTCTTTACATGACTCAACTACGGCATTTAGAGTGAATACATACATTCAAGTCTCTAGCATATATGAAACCTCACTATATGGTTTAACAACATTAATTTCACATGGTTTAACAATGTTAATTTCAGTCAATATACACTCAAGTCTTTATCATATGTGACATTATCTGAATCAGAGAATTTACACGGATTCTCAAAACTCATATCACTAAAGTAAGGCATGAAATTCTAAATACATATTTACCTATAACAAACGAGAATATACGTTCAAACAATTCATCAAACTTATATAAAGAGTATCAGTGTACGGATTCATATAGATGAACTCGCACAGTTTTATTCATATCAAGAAAATTGATCTACCAATCTAACCAAATAAATCATGCAAATATAAGCAAATAAATCAAACAAATCATCATATGGATATCAAGAAATTACATGAGATTGACACAAGATACCTTGTTTCTTCAAGCTTTTACTGCTAGAATTGAGTTCGTAGATTTTCAGACATCCAATCCCTTGGATCCTAATTACAAGTGAATTTCTTCTAAATTTGACCCGGAATCCTCTACCTTTGTTTTTCTCTTGCAGAAAATGGTGTCGACTGATTTAAAGCGTTGCGATAGGCACATTTAAAACTGAGTTTTCACGTGGAATCATGCCCCCTTATTCAGCGTAACCAATCCGAATTATAGTTAAGGTGCTAAAAAATGTAGTCTGCCTGACAACCTCAGATTACCAAATACTGATCACTGGGAAATTTCAAATCTGACAATTCCGATACAGATCGGAAGTTAACCCCTATCCTTCTCAGTTAAATAAACGAATGCGTCATTAAGAAGAACTGCTCACATGACAGTGACATTACCAATCAGTGTGTTACGGCGATTTAAACACACGCCAGTCCCCATAAATCTAATTAATCGTTCACCTGTCTAACTTAATGTGTTCTTCATAGATTGACAGAAATTTGCACCTTCACAACGTATTTGTAGTGGTAACAATTTCTTGGGGTTACGTATTTGAAGTGATAACGATTTCTTGGGGTTATGTATTTGTAGCGATAACAATTTCTTGGGGTTACATATTTGTAGTGATAACAATTTCTTGGGGTTACGTATTTGTAGTGATAAAATTTCTTGGGGTTACATATTTGTAGCGATGGAAATTTCTTGGGGTTATGTATTTGGAGCAATAAAATTTTGGGGAGTTACGTATTTATAGCAATAACAATTTCATGATGTTAAGTATTTGTAGCGATAACAATTTCTTGGGTTTACGTATTTGTAGCAATAACAATTTCTTGGGGTTACGTGTGATTTGGATTTGTGATTTGGATTTTTTTACGTAGCTTTAACAATTTTTCAGTCATATTGCTACAATGTCTGCAGTGTGGCAGTTTATAGTGATGTCTAGCACTGGGGCATCATGCTGCAGACATGTAGCATGATGTTCCACCCAGTCACATTATCCTGATACCAGGCTGATCAGTCTTAACACTAACCTCTTAATGCTGAGTACCAAGCGAGGCAGCTGTTAGTCTTTGGTATGACTCCGCTGGGCATCAAACCCACAACCTCTCGCATCTGAGGCAGATGCTCTAACCACTAGGCCACTGGAGCAGTTTGGGGTTACATATTTGTAGCAATAACACTTTCTTGGGGTTATGTATTTGTAGCAATAATGATTTCTTGGGGTGATGTATTTGTACCAATAACAATTTTGTGGGGTTACGTATTTGTAGCGATAACAATTTTGGGGGATTACATATTTGTTGTGACAACAATTTTGTAGGGTTACTTTTTACCCTATTGTTTAGCAATACAGTATTATAATTTTTTCTTTGTGAATTTTGTTTGTGGATGTTTGTTGTCCAGGAAACTAAATGAAATCTTCCATGTATATTCTTATTACAGTCTGAAACATTCTTTGCCATGCACAATAAAATGTCTTGTTGACTGGCTGAAAGAACAAAGTTATGAGAGTACAAGTTTGTAAATGTTTTTGAGTGAAAAATACTCCATTGCCAGAGCAATGTTGGTTCTAGGTGTAATGAACTGATGGTATGGAAGTGATTATGGTATAATTTGTAAATAGCCTGAAATGTCCGACTGGATGTCCAGCTGGTTGGATGGTGTTCTATGGAACAGCAACTGATGTATTTCCTTTAGCACTGAGGCAGGTAGGACTTCAGCCTGTACCCTTGCAGTTTTGAGTTTGGCATGTTAACCACTGCAGCATTACCTTGGGTCTGTTGGAGTATTGAATATGCAGGTTACCATGCATCTGTTGGAGTACTGAATATGCAGCATTACCTAGGGTCTATTATAGTAATGAATATGCAGCATTACCTTGAATCTGTTGGATTATTGAATATGCAGCATTACCTTGGTTCTGTTGGAGTACTGAATATGCAGCATTACCTTGGGTCTGTTGGAGTATTGAATATGTAGCATTATCTAGGGTCTATTGGAGTGTTGAATATGTAGCATTACCTTGGATCTGTTGGAGTATTGAATATACAGCATTACCTTGGGTCTGTTGGAGTATTGAATATGCAGCATTACCTTGGATCTGTTGGAGTATTGAATATACAGCATTACCTTGGGTCTGTTGGAGTATTGAATATGCAGCATTACCTTGGGTCTGTTGGAGTATTGAATATGCAGCATTACCAAGGGTCTGTTGGTTTTTGAATATGCAGCATTACCGTGGGTCTATTGGTTTTTTTAATATGCAGCATTAATATACTCTATACTCCTTATTTTCTGGTAACTTTACACTGTCAGAACCGTTCAGTATTCTATGATACAGAACACCTTGATATTGCACGCATGTGCACGACATGTGTGAATAAAAATAATATAGTATATTAGGAACTACTTTGTAAACAAACCATGTACAGTTATGTGGTAGACTTTATGTTTTATTGTATTAGATTTTTTATGGATGAACTAAAGCAGCTGTTTCGTCTATTTGAAAGTAGAGATGATAAAGTGAACAATGTGGACAAGTTTGCTGAGCCACAAATGAAACTTTCAAACAAGCAAATGAATGAACATGATACTCACAATGTCCACAACAGACATGAAAGAAACAGTATTGAAAATACCATTCTGGTCATTTAAACAGTTATTTAGGAGAAATGTTTGTAACTTTTTGTAAGTGGAATGGTTCAGACTATTTCGCTAGGCAGAGTTATGTGTGCATTAATGTTGTTGTCTATCGATGAATCTGTAGTTGTGTATTTTTTTAGGAATACAACATAAATTCAATTTAGGAATACAACATAAACTCAATTTAGGAATACAACATAAATTCAATTTCTTTGTTTCTTGTAGTATATTTTTTTTTATATAATTAAGCCTTAGGTAGAATAAGAAAATGAGTATATCATAAAAAGGTTACTGCATTTGTATGGGAAAATATGAACTCGTTTTGTCGGATGGATACTGCACTTCACAAGGTTGTGCAGTATCCATCTGAAAAAACTTGTTTATATTTCCCCATACAACTGCAGTAACCTATAATTACCAAGGGTCTGTTGGAGTACTGAATATGCAGTATTACCTTGGGTCTATTGGAATATTGAATATGCAGCATTAACTAGAGTCTATTGGAGTGTTGAATATGTAGCATTACCTTGGATCTGTTGGAGTATTGAATATGCAGTTTTACTTAGGGTCTATTGGAGTGTTGAATATGTAGCATTACCTTAAGTCTATTGGAGTATTGAATATGCAGCATTATCTAGGGTCTATTGGAGTATTGAATATGCAGCTATTGACTGGGTCTGTTAGAGTATTCAATATGCGGCATTACCTTGGGTCAGTTTGAGTATTGAATATACAGTATTACCTTGGGTCTGTTTTGAGTATTGAATATACAGCATTACCTTGAGTCTGTTGGCATATTGAATATGCAGCATTGTCAAGGGTCTGTTGGTGTTTTTGCTATATGCAGCATTACCAAGGTCTGTTGGAGTATTGAATATGCAGTATTACCTTGGGTCTACTGGAGTATTGAAAATGCAGCTATTGATTGGGTCTATTAGAGTATGGAATATGCAGTGTTACCTTCGGTCTATTGGAGTACTGAACATGCAGCAATTAATTGACATTTGTTGGAGTTGTTTTATTCACCCATAAGTCAAAATGTTCTTGTGTCTAATATGGCCTTTTAGAATTCTGGATTTATGCCCAATATTTGGCCACAAAATTGGAGCTCAAATATTTAGTGCACTAGATGGCCTGGTATTGAAAATATGTTTTGTGTGGTTGAAATTAGCACAAAATTTAAAAAGAATCAAAATCAGGTGCTTCCTGGCAATGTTTTCTAGATAAATGTCTTTAAGGAAAGATACCTATGTCAAAGCTACCATAACAGTCTTTCAGAGGATAAGCACAATATAATTTTGACCTGCTGGAAACATAAGAAATTTATGGAATTGTACAGATATAATTTATACAGAAGGTGAAAACACAGATGAAAACCTCAATAAATTAATGAAGAAAAATTCCATGCTGATCACCCAAATGGCCTGATTCCAAGCATTCATAACGACTACATGTACCAAATTTCTCCACTTTTAGACTTGTACCTGATCAAGTGGTAGTTTGTCGTCCAAGTTTTATTACCTTTTATGCCTAATGTGATTTTTGATTATGCATTGTAGTAATAGTGCCCTGGTTGATAGCAGTACCTTCAAAGAGATTTTCGCCATGGTTTTAAAACTTGATCTCAATGTGCTTGACAGTAATTGCTAAAGAATCTTTGGTCTATTTCATCATATCGAATTGTATATCATTAGAGTTTCTGCACAATACTGACAGGAATGGTCACTATGTTCTTTTCATTGAACTTTTAGTTACCTTTATTTTTTATCCAGATATGGACACAATATTTTGGTTCCTTGAAATATTTGTTCAAAGCTGGTTATCATTACACTTGAGTTTTTAAAGTCGGGGCTTTGTCAGATTTATCAGTGTTCACAGAGATATTGTTGGATGTTGGTTGCTTGGTTGGTTTTATTGACACCTTCAACACATTAATGGATATATCATGAAGAAATGGGCCATCCTGCTCTGGTCAAGTATCAAACCTTTGACCTATGGATTAGGCATCTTATGCTCAACCAGCTGTCTTCCAACAAAGCTATTATGGCTTTTCAGCAGTCTTTGCATTAAAAGTCCAATGCTGTACCATTTGTCTAACAACGGAGATAACATGGCTTCTCAGTGACTTTTGGATTATGAGTCAGTGCTCAACCAGCTGTCTACAAACTGAGCCACCATGGCTCCTGACATTGTTACCCACAGAAGGCTCGAGGATGTAGATCAGGCCTGATGCACCCTCCTGCAAGTTATAAGGGTGTGGATTCAAATCATACCATTGGAACAGACTTGGTCATCTTCAGTGTTAAATACTTGGGCAAGGGACTTTACTCCAGTTGCCCTGATACTAAATAGCCAACATTTGTTGATGTGCCATCCATTAAACACCAAACTAAGAACAATCCTGACATATTTGGAAGAGTAAAACAAAGTCTTTACGCAAAAAATAAAACAGTACTTAAAGAAAGCCAGCAATCATAAATCATAGATTCCAAACATTAACACTTTAATGCATCTGACTTTTTGAGGAATCAAACCTGGATCTCAGAACTCCAAAGCAAGAACTTAGGCAAGATATCTACTGGCAGAGAAAGTTACCTGTGATGGGTGGAGCTTGATGATAAAAATGTGGCTGTGTTTCCTATTTTTCTAGCAATCATCCATAGAATGTTGGTTTATATACACAGACAAATTTGATTATAGAATAGGATGCTTCCAGACAATGTTTAAGATCTAATATTGAGAATAGAATGCATGCAGGCATGCATTTGCTAGTTAGGAATAAATATGCAAATATATCATCTCTGAATTGTTTATATTTTCCAGGTGTTTCTAGCACCCATACCAAAATGATAATAAAGAGAGTATGTTAATAACCTACCAAGGGACTGTAGGAATTTTGTGAAAGCTATATCATTTTAGTGAGATCCAGATGTCGGACATAGTATTGAACTAATTCATCCCAAAAAGCACTAAACAGAGATCATCTAAGGTGGGTTGCTGTAAGTCATGTATACCTCAGATTTCTTGAACAGAAAAGAGAATAATACAATTTGCTACAACAGCAACAATGATTATAGGTTACAGAATGAGTGCAGCTACTTAAGTATTTTTTCCATTCTGTCTTGAATATGATAGACAACTTTAATTTAACTATGAATATTTATATATTTATAAATTGTTGTTTAATAATTGGTGCTAAGTTTGTATTCAGTAAATGTCTTCTGGTCCATTCTCAGCTCTTGTAAATCCTTTGAATTATGTTTGTCTGGAATAAAAATAGTTTATTTTAATCAGGGACAATGTACCATATTTACTTGCATATAAGTCCTGCAATTGCAAACAGAATAGACCCTGATCTGCCATGATGTTATGTACCAACAGATCAGGATTTACGTTTTTTCTTCTACTCATTATTCTAACAAACTAGATAAACCCATGTCTGCCAGCACATTATGTGATGGTCAACCTGGATGTACGTGTTGGTTGCTGTTGAATTTACCGTATATACTCGCATATAAGTCCGTTCATGTATAAGCTGACCCCCCCCCACAACTGAACAGGTATACACTAAAAAGTGCATGACCCACGTATAAACCGACCCACAACTCCGAGATATCACAAGATGCACGCGGTAAGTTCTAAATGCATTTATTTAGGCAAACTTATATTAACAAAAGGTACACGTACGTATACTTATCTCAGGCTTGGCATGTATAATTATTAAAAAGAAATGGAATAAACTTGTTTGAAAGGTAATTTATTTAATTTTCTGTTTTCTTATTGTTTCTGCCTAATTTAGATTTGTGTATAATTTGATCGAACGATGACGAGAATTGAGCAATCATGAGCTGCTGTAACACTACGTCTCCCTTTTGACTCAATTATTGTTTGTTTATACATTATTGCATTGGACATTTTATATCAGTGCACCAATAATTACGTTTTTATTTTGCCTTGAAATTGTAAATACCTAACTCATTAAAATTTGATCCCAGTATGACAACACAACGAACAACAATATGTTTTGATTCAACGCTCACAATTAGGCTACTGAATGTATTTACATAATGGCGCCACCGCATGTACATTGTAGGTTTGAATGCATACTGAATGAAGTACATTCTGCTGAATGAAGTACATCCCTTGGAGTCGAATCATGGGCACCACTGCACTAAACTTTAATGATATCTCCAAAATACAATAATGAAGTTTCAGAAATAATCCTTCGAAAATTATGCTAATACCGTAAAAGCTGAGTTGTAGTTTGCTTTGATGTAAGCACGCCAGCAGAAAAAAAAAAAAAACTCCCGAATTTTGGGGTCACTCAACACCTAATTCCCGATTTAATAATATCTCCCGATTTTTGCAAAGAACTCCCGATTATTACATTATATCTTCGATTTTCATGTCTCCTAAAAAAGAAAAGTCCTACAAAAATAGTGATATCGTATGCATTCCATGGAAGCCATGTTCTGTTGTATCACCTGTGAATATTGTCATGACGAAATAATTACTTTACTAGAAAGAATTCGCTTCCTCACTAAATAGGATGTTAAGTTTAAACATTATTCACGTAAATTTATGATTTTTTTTCATCTACAATAATACAAAAATCAGAAAATAAATCAGAACAAAAAATAAACCACAACAATAAAATTGTTGGCAATTAATTTCAATCCCAAGAATGATCACTGTGAATGCAGTAGCTCCATATGCTGTAGCTCCACTCCCACCAAAGAAACTTACACGAGTGAGCACCTGGCACTTTTATATCGCATATACGAATGTTAATTACCATTGTTAGATTAAAAGAAGGAATGAAAATACATACCACGCAGTGTATGTGTCCTCAAAAAACTAATTCCGAATACATACTTTTAGTGAACAATAATAAATACCTTACAAGTTGACAATAAGGGAATAAGGTCGGATATACAACGAGGGGAAAATAGTTGCCACATGTACGGTACCGTGAGGATGCCTATTCAGGTACCTTTTAATTCAACAAAATTAGTAATCCTTTATTTGCCAATCAATTGCTGGTGCTTGCGTAACACAGTTTCTTTGAATCATGACGGCGGGCCAGCCGTTTTCATAAAATATTTGCATCGATAAGGAGTAACTTTTAATTAGTCACGCTGGCTTTCTTGCTTGTTTATTTAAGACTATTATTTAGCTATTGTGCAGTTTGGCCAGCTGACCAGAATATGAAAATAGGGCACTTCCTTGGGGGAAAATAAGGTGCGTCACAGGGAGAAACTGTGCGTCCTTTGCGAATTTCACCCATATTAGACCCGGTAGATTGATCGATATTAGTGAAAACAAGGCTTTAAAAATGCCATGAAAAACCTCCTGATTCTAGGTCCCAATCAAATTTTTTTTATTCAATCTCCCTATTTGGCTTTTGAAAAGTTGACAGGTATGCCTTACACCCCATTTACAAAACTAACGTAATCGTGCTAATACTATGGAATGAAAGGCAATTACACATTAATGTACTGGTATAGTTGCCGGTCAAAATTCCCTCTTAACACAAGCCAGTTTCAGGGTTTTAATGATTAACTGGCCTGTCTTGCTGTCGAAAAACGAAAGACAAATCCACCAACTATCAACAAAGGAGATGCCGAAATCAAGCTTTAAATTGTGTGGAAAGTTGTGATGTTGTTCAGCCAAAACACAAAACATAGATTGATGATGATCTTAGTTGATCTATGATGAGAATTTTAGCCTTTATCATTACCATTCTTCGTGAACATGTAAGTTATGCTGGCTATGTGCCTTGTACAATTAAACGTGTGTACCTTTTCATAAATATTACCTCAGTTTATAGGATTGCTTATATCATTGAAAATGAGTAACTCGAGAACGAGTGATTCAGAGTAAATGGAACAGCTATTAAGGACTAGCTGAAATGTTATCTGGAAGAATGCAATTTGGTTGAAACAATAAATAAAGCGAAATCTGCATCTAACATATTTGGGAATAAATAAGGATTTAAGTGACGCTATGCACGCTTTACACTGTGTAAGTACTGTACATTATAGTTCAGCCTGGTCTCCTGGGTAAACTCAACCGGCCTGCGAATTATGAAGTCTGTATATACCTCTATTTAATTTTGTGTTGGAGACATCAGAAAATATGCACATGCAAAATAATAACAAAATCAGTCATTGTACTTGATAAGAGTTTAATAAGTGTTGGGTCACCGAAAATGATTTTTTCACATGTATATGTCTTAGGACACATAATAAAATTATTTTCTCGTGTCCCAAGATTTACAGCCTTCATAGTAGTCAACAAAAAGACTTAAAAACTGTAAAGTTTTGACATTGGCCTGCGGATAAGCCGATCCCCTTCTTCCAGGCCTTTATTTTTCCTAAATTATTTGGCTTATACGTGAGTATATACGGTAATTTATAAGTGTATATATGATGATGATTGCACTTTATTTTATCAAGGATTTATTTCTTGCAGTTACTACGTGTGTGTCAGAAGTGAAATTACAAGTCACCAGTCTTAAATTTTGGAACTGGTAGATGCTCAATGCTTTTCAAAACCCTGATTATCTTCTGATCACCAAAATTATTAATTCTTAACAATGTTAAGTAGGGTCTACCCTATTCCAGAACTCACCATTGTGAAATTATGCAAATTCAAAATAAATGGTGCTAAAAAAATCCCCTTGTTTCAAATGGAGGGAAGAATTTCTTTCCAAGATGTGATGTTCTTGAAAAGAACCTGCATAAAGTAGAGCTGTATGTGGGAAAGAGCCTGTACAAGTATAGCATAAAGTAGAGCAAGATCTGTACAAGTATAGCATACAGTAGAGCAAGATCTGTACAAGTATAGCATACAGTAGAGCAAGATCTGTACAAGTATAGCATAAAGTAAAGCAAGATCTGTACAAGTATAGCATACAGTAGAGCAAGATCTGTACAAGTATAGCATAAAGTAAAGCAAGATCTTTACAAGTATAGCATAAAGTAGAGCAAGATCTGTACAAGTATAGCATAAAGTAGAGCAAGATCTGTACATGTACAGCAATTAATAGAGCAAGATCTGTACATGTAGAGCATGAAGTAGAGCAAGATCTGTACAAGTAAAGTGTGAAGTAGAGCAAGATCTGTACATGTAGAGCATTTAATAGAGCAAGATCTGTACAAGTATAGCATAAAGTAAAGCAAGATCTGTACAAGTATAGCATGAAGTAGAGCAAGATCTGTACAAGTATAGCATGAAGTAGAGCAAGATCTGTACAAGTATAGCATGAAGCAGAGCAAGATCTGTACAAGTAGAGCGTGAAGTAGAGCAAGATCTGTACAAGTAAAGCATGAAGTAGAGCAAGATCTGTACATGTAGAGCATTTAATAGAGCAAGATCTGTACAAGTATAGCATAAAGTAAAGCAAGATCTGTACAAGTATAGCATACAGTAGAGCAAGATCTGTACAAGTATAGCATAAAGTAGAGCAAGATCTGTACAAGTATAGCATAAAGTAAAGCAAGATCTGTACAAGTATAGCATAAAGTAGAGCAAGATCTGTACATGTAGAGCATGAAGCAGAGCAAGATCTGTACAAGTAGAGCATGAAGCAGAGCAAGATCTGTACAAGTAGAGCATTTAATAGAGCAAGATCTGTACAAGTAGAGCATTTAATAGAGCAAGATCTGTACAAGTAGAGCTTGAAGCAGAGTAAGAGCTGTATAAGTAGAGCTGTATGCAAGTGAGAGCCTGCATAGTTAGAGAAGTATGTGAGCAAGATCTGTACAAAGAGAGCTACAAGTAGAGAAAGAGTTGTATCAGTAGAGCTATATGTGAGCAGAGCTGTACAACTGATAGCTGTATGTGAGTGAGAGCCTGTATGAGTAGAGCTGTATGTAAGCAAGAGCTGAGTAGAAATAGTATTTAAAGTAATCTGGAATGTTGGGCCTCATTAAACAGGTTTAAATAAGAATAACTTTCAGATAGGGAGGACAGATTAACTGATGCACACATATAGGCAGATGCACACTGCATATGGACAGATGGACTGATGCACACACATGGACAGATGGACTGATGTACACACATCAACAGATGGACTGATGCACAGACTTTGACAGATGGACTGATGCACACACATGGACTGGTGCATACACATGGACAGATGGACTTGTGCACACACATGGCCAGATGCACGCATCATATAGACAAATGGACTAATGCACACTGCATATGGACAGATGGACTGATGCACACACTCATGGACAGATGGAATGATGCACACAGATGGACAGATGAACAGATGTACACACTTATGGAAGATGGACTGATGCACACACCCACACACACATGGATGCACACCACACATGGACAGATGCACATACACACACACACACAAACAGATGCACACTACATATATAGCAATGGACAGATTCACACACAGATGGACTGATGCACACACACATGGGCAGATGGACAAAGTACTACTCATTTAGTCATGTTTATTTAACTGTTGTTTATTCAGCCATCACTTGAACACATAGTCATGAAGGAATAAACATATTTGGTACTAATGTTTAACTAGTTTCCTGACAGTTGAGATAATTTGACATTATTTATAGCTATGCTATTCATGAATCTGGACTAAGCTGCTGAGCATGGAGAGTTACATTGTGGATGTCTTCTGTATACCATCTCAAGTGGGTGTCACCGTGATATCTTGTTTTGATGAATGTGTCTTCTGCTGTGAAAAGTATCAATAGGATTGCTTCACATCTGATCTCTTCAAGCCAGCTTTAACAGATGGACACATGATCTTTTTTTTGTGGCATTACCATGTCTGAATTGAAAACGTCTGATATGTAACAATTATGGGGCTATTTGTGACCTTGAAATTTGACAAAATGACTTATTTCAGTGTAACCATTGAAAATAGGAGCTAAAATGAAGATGCTGCTGATGCACTTAAGTGATTATTTCTTCATATTTTCCAAAATCAAAATGTGTTGTATCAGTACTTTTGTAGAGCCCATGTTGCTAGGAAGTGTGAGATACCCTGTATACTTGCTTAAATTCCAGTCAAACTGCAAACAACATAGATCCTGGTCTGCTGTAGCATAATGCACCTGCATATAAGGATCTATGTTGTTTTATTTTACTGATTACACCTAACAAACTGCACAGACCCAGATCTGCTGGCACATTATGTGACAGCAGATCTTGGTCTGTGCAGTTTGCAGTTGGATGCTGCTTATAAGTGAGTTAATACAGTAGTAACCACTTTCATATGATCTGCATGGGTTTGAGTCTCGGATTCGGTGAATGTGGATATGTGAGAAAGCTTGCCAGTAGCTTCTCGTGGGTTGGTGGTTCTTTCCGGGGATTTCCCGGTTTCTTCCTCCACCATTAATACTGGCTGCCATGTATAGCCTATCGTGTGCTGAAAAAATGGTGTTAAGCCCCACAACAACAACAACAACAACAACTTTCATATGACTTGTCAGTGGCAGCAGCCATAATAGAAGTCTATGGTTTTCATTAAAATTTTTAATTTGCTCATATCACCTAAACCCACTGATACATTATCGTCCTACTTGGAACTGAATCATTATGAAGCTTAGAAAATTAATTCTATGACATGCTGCCTCAACCCTTTTGTATTGTGTTCATGTTTTCAGTCATAGGGTTTGTATTAAGGTTTTGGTTACAGTTGTTTCATTTGCTAACATTTCCTATACTCATACTTGCTTGCCCTTGGATTCAAGGTCATGGTCATAGATAAAAGTATGAGGTTTTAGTGCAATTTTTCTTCTATTTTCATTTGTTTAAGCTTTTTTTCATACTTAGGATGAATTATTATGAGGCTAAGACAATTCATTCTGTTATCTGTGAACTTGCTCCTTTGTTGTTGAGGTCAAGATCACAGTTATAGAAATGTATGTAGAGGTTTGGTTATGGTTGTTAGATTTGCTTACATTTCATACACACCTTGATGGATTTTCTTCATATCTGGATGATTATGAATTGAAGGCAGTTCATTCTGCTATATGCTCATTCAACCTTTTGACCTTGTGTTCAAGGTCACATGTTACATCACTATGTTTGAAAGTAAAAAGTAATTTTTTGTACCACTACTGCTGTAGTAGAAGGGGAACCTTGATTTTTTTTTTCTGCCACTAGTAGGTTAGTAGTTTCATATTTTAGAGCAATGAAACAGAATGGTTTTCAGTAGACAGATTAAATTTGGCAAGCATGTTTATATGTGTATGTAGATTGTTTAGATTAGTGACTACAAAAATGTTTTGTGCATGACATTTCCAGTGAAAATCTTTAAGCTCAGGAACACAGAAATCACTTTATGTAAGAAAATAAAATTTAGTAAGCCTGTTGATATGCACATGAAGATGGCATAGTCATATTTTCTTGTCATTTAATAGTTATAGCCTTTCTTATGTTAGACATATTATTTTATATTATTGCCCATACATCTGGGCATGTTAACAGTTGCTTGTTTGGCCCATAACATTATAATGGTTGGAGAGATTTTCATAGAACATTAACTTTGTATATATCATGACTTTATGTTGCATCACATATCATAGCCATGCTTCTGCCCATGTGTGTGTATGTATATATATATATATATATATATATATATATATATATATATATATATATATATATATATATATATATATATATATATATATATATATATATATACATGCTATTGGCTATTGTTGCTGTTGTGACCATATGGTGTGTCATAGGGCCATACCCGTGATTATGCCCATGTATATATTATGATTTTATAGTGTGTCACAAATCATAGCCATGCCACTGCCTATGCCCATATATGTATCATGACTTTATGGTGTGTCCTATGGCCATGCCCATGCCTATGCCCATGTATATATTATGACTTTATGGTGTATCAAAAAGGTCACAAAGAGGGAAAATGTAACTATATTACTTGCATCCTTGTCCCAAGTGTACTTTTTCAATCACTGAAGATAATATAATGAAACTTAAGTCAATTATTAATCCTGTATAGATGGTGGGTCAAATACAGTAGCCATACCCCTTTTTCCATGATCAAGGCCACATCAAGGAAACATGTTACCCTGACTAGCATTCTTGTTCAAAGCTTTGAACAACTGAAGATATTTTGATGACACTTCAACCAGTTCTATATCATGACTACCTGGTGTGTCGTATACAACAACCACTCCCATCGCCAAGAGGGCAAGGTCATGGCAAGAAAAATATAAGTCAGTAACCTCTATTCATGTACTGATATACATTTAAGCCAATGAAGATATTAGAATGAAACTGTAGCCTTCAATATATTTTTACAGAAACTTGTAAATTCAGTCATACCCCCAGCCTCAAGGCCAAGGTCACAACAAGGTAGACTATGTTCATTGACCAAACTTTGTAGATGGTTAACTCTTAGGGTAAAAAAATAAAAATAAACCACCTGAGTTTGGGGATTAAAGGTTAGGGGCAAAGGATGTGGTAAATGTTATAAGAAAATAATGGTTTGTGCAAAGTATGTTTTGTTCAAAACCACATACATTTGATGAAGGTCAAGGTCTTTGTGACCTGTTGGTCAACAATGTCCTACAAGTGCCTTCATAGACGAGGTGTGTAATGTGCCTTTCATGATACTCATGTTTATTAGTTTTTATAGTATGGCCCTGTGTCTGTCATCTGTCCATCAGTTTTTATTTTTTCATGTTCTTCTCAAAGAGCACTGAAACCTGTTTTAACCAGACTTGACAGAGAACATTTTGGCATGAAGGGCTCTCAAGTTTGCACAAACCATGCCAATCTACCATGAAATGTGGCCAGTGTTTCTGAAAAAGAGAACCTTTGAGACTTGAACTCAAATACCACTCAACAAAATTTGACCAAATTTGGCTTAAAACATTGTCACACAAAGGACCTTTCAAGTTTTTCGAAATGATGCCTATCAATTATGGCTCTTATTACTAAAAATGAAAACCTTTAGTGCTCTTATGAAAAAGTGCTCTAAAGCATTTCTCCAGACTTGACTTAGAGGTCTTTCAATCTGAAAATCCACTCAGTATAATTCACTTGTTAGACTGGTCAAGAGGAGCTATTGGGATAATCTTTTGGCCTTCAGAGTTATACAAAATTTAACTCTCAATACTAAATATAGAAAATCATTTCAATGACTTGTTTGCAAAAACCACTCAACAGAATTTGACCAGATTTAATACAAAGCATTCTGACTTGAAGTCCTGTTAAATTTGTATGAATATCAAACTGCCATCAAAATCTTAAAAATCTTCTTTGAAATATAAATTTCACCAAATTTGACAAAACGGGATCTAGCATTAACATGTTTAGTATCTATACCATTGATGCAATTCTGCTACTAAATATGGCTGCCACTAATAAAAGCAGAAAAATATTTACACAACTTTGTCTAAAAAAAAACCCACTGACCATCTTTGCCATAGCGCATTGTGGCATATGCGAACTGGACCAACATGGTTTGTACAACCTTGAAGAATCTTTGAATTTGAAGGTGTGCTTTAAAAACTCCTTGAAATCAAATTAACACTACTGAGAAAGTTCTGTTTCTGTAAGAAAAATACTTCTTGAAAATTGGCTCAAGTCCTTGATAGCTTGAAAATCAACTATGTGGGGCTGTACAAGCCAAAAAAAAATGATACTGGTATGTGATCATGGCTGAAGTTCCATACAAAAACTGGAAAAATCGTTGCATAATGTAATAAATATTAGAGAAGAAATTTCAACAGAAAGCGTTCTACTCATCCAGATCCTTGGTCACCTGGTCATTTGTCAGCCAGGTGAGTGATCCCAGGATCATATCGGCCTGTTTTCTAATTTTTAGACTTAATGGACAATTTTCTACAACCTGCTTGTGTGTAAAATGAAATTTTGAGAGCCTTGTTTAAATGCAAACTTAGAGGACATCATTACAATAGATTTTAATTCCACAGAAGCATTTTTATCATCTTTTCTCAGCTTTTGTCTGTTTTTGGATTTATTAATCATTTTATATAAAACTTTTTTTTAGCACAGTTGATTAACCTATACTAATTAAATTGGTTAAGCCATTGAATTTTGAAGTTTTATTTGTGGGGTTGGGACATTCAGGATTTTAACTTGTTTTGGCTGCAGTGGGAGCAAAACCAATTTCACAAACAAAAATTCACTTGCATGTTGTTTTGCAAGATACAGTGGCTAATGACAGAGACTTGTAGACAGTGTTGGCATAAATCCAGGACAGTGCCTTAGATTTAGCAGCATTTTTGTATCTATGTCAAACTGAACAGTTATATATTCATTATATCAAGTATTACAGTAAGTTTCATGACACATGCATTGATATAGATTTGCTTCACTTCATCTGGGAGAAAAGAATATTTTAAAGGTAGTAGATTTACCTGGTATTTCAGTTTACTTGACTAAGTATATAAACCCAGTCTTTATTGATTTGCAAGATTATCATTAGCCTTGTAGTGGATCTTGGCTTTGAATGGCACCTGGAAGTGTTTTGTATTCAGGACAGGTGTGGTGCTGTTTATCAGTATTACGGATTAACTTTGGAATTGTGTCATACATGAGGTGTTGTCTAAATCTGGATCAAAGAAACTCAGTGATGTCAATTACACACATGCTTACCCTCGGAAGTTTTAGATCAATACACTGGGTGGTGATTATTTGATCTGTCAAGCTTTGCATTGAATATACACTTAATCAGTAGACTTTTGAGAAAGCATAGGTAGTGGAATGCATAGCTTGCATTCAACTGTGCTGTAAGTTTTAGGAATTGTTTTATGAAATGAATGATTTAATGGTTTAGGTAGGCTCTTGTGGTCTTGTTTTCAGTTTATATTATGTAACTGAAATTGTCCCAAATTAGGTTCTGCTTGGCTTGATGTTAAATCTATATTGCTCAGAATGAGTAAAACTCACCTATGATTCTTGTCTCAATGTGCTGACAAACTAGAATCAGAATTGTTTAATGTTTTTCGTCTTTATCTTGCCTTTAAGTTCAGTATAATGAATTTTAAAAAAGACAACTTGTGTTCTTCTAGCTCTGCTGGTAATATATGAGAAGATCCTGTGAGATGGCATTTTGTCTGTCATCCATTTGCTATCATTACTGCTTCTTCCAAAATACTGAGACTTGGAGGATTGCCATGAAAACTTTACACATACATTCCATGCCTAGGTCTAGTTGGTCCTTAATGAAAATGACAAAAATCATTCTCTCATTACTCATTCTAAATGGAAAATCATATCGACATGAGATTTTCACCAGAAGACTTCTTATGGTATCTAGTTAGTCCTAAATGATGATGATGTTAATGTGACATTCAATAATGGTACCATGATGGCCAATTCATGAAAATCTTATCTCTGCTTCAGACTGGATGGTTATATCAACAAAGGGTTTTCACCAAAAGAATTCTTATAATGTCTTGTTGTTCCTAAAGGAAAATGGTGCCAATCATATACACAGTACAGCTGCCACAACAGCCATCTTGAAACTTTTGTTATCACTGCCACTTCTGAATAGATAGTAATATCAGTAATGGTGTTTTCACCAGAAGAGTTCTTATGATGTTTTGTTAGTTCTAAATGACAATGGTGCTGATCTTACAACAGAATAGCTGCCAAAGCAGCCATCTTGAGAATTTTGTTAATGTTCAGGAATATCAGCGATGGTTTTGGCACTCAGCATTGGAAAGAAGAAATGGTCATATGATGGCTTCCTGGAAATTCATTTAGGTCAACTGAGCACAAGTCCCTTCAATGAGTGTGTGTGTGTGTGTGTGTGTGTGTGTGTGTGTGTGTGTGTGTGTGTGTGTGTGTGTGTGTGTGTGTGTGTGTGTGTGTGTGTGTGTGTGTGTGTGTGTGTGTGTGTGTGTGTGTGTGTGTGTGTGTGTGTGTGTGTGTGTGTGTGTGTGTGTGTGTGTGTGTGTGTGTGTGTGTGTGTGTGTGTGTGTGTGTGTGTGTGTGTGTGTGTGTGTGCGCACATCATGCATGCATGCATGTGTGTGTGTGCATGTGTTTAATTGTAATTCAGGCATATTACATATTTACATTGTCAGATTGTCACCAGAATTTGCAAGTAATTTGTGCCAGTGATCTATGAGAATGTCAGAACCAGAGTGAATTGTTTGCCATAAATGTTTTTGCAGATTATGAATTTATATGATGACTGTTGCTTCCCTCATTTGACAAAGTCATCTATGTTTAAAAGTGCCCTCCTACTTGGGAAATGATTCTAATGCCTGTAATATAGAACATTCCAAATAGTGTTTTGTCCAAAAGTTCCATTTAATGTCAATGAGGCATGAAACTTTACATTAAGTATGCTGAATTTCTGTGGGATGATTGTTTTTAACCAGGGACATGGCATTATGCCAGTCAGCAAATGTTTTTAACCGTGGACATGGCATAATGCAGGTCAGCAAATGTTTTTAACCAGGGACATGGCAAAATGCAGGTCAGCAAATGTTTTTAACCAGGGACATTGCATCATACATGTTAGCAAATGTTTTTAACCATGGACATGGCATAATGCAGGTCAGCAAATGTTTTTAACCAGGGACATGGCATAATGCAGGTCAGCAAATGTTTTTTTACCAGGGACATGGCAAAATGCAGGTCAGCAAATGTTTTTAACCAGGGACATTGCATCATACATGTTAGCAAATGTTTTTTAACCAGGGACATGGCATAATGCAGGTCAGCAAATGTTTTTAACCAGGGACATGGCATAATGCAGGTCAGCAAATGTTTTTTTACCAGGGACATGGCAAAATGCAGGTCAGCAAATGTTTTTAACCATGGACATGGCATAATGCAGGTCAGCAAAAGCACAGGAAATATTAAGAGCAGTGATAAATAATGATGACGTACAGTGCAATTAATTAAGGAATTAATCTACATTATTATATTCTAAAACAGGATTAAAACAAGGTCATATTTGTCAGTTACAGCACTGAAATAATAAATTGTTGGTTTCAACAAATCTTTTGTTTCTGTATTTTACTAGATTTGTGACCATTTTTATGCATTTTGATACAAACAAAACACAAGGTACTCATTGTAAAAGCATCTCAAAGTTGGGTTTAGGAGAAAATCTTTTACTTCTGTAAATAATTTCATTAAAGTATCATTAGGCTCTCAGTCAAGTACTATTCTGCCTTGCATTCTTCAGGATTTGCCCAAGTTCTCTGCCATTTTCCAGTGAATCTCTTATTTTAGACTATCGCTTTTGTGATTGAAATATATCTGGGGTAGATTTCTAGTGCAAATTAAATCTCTCAATGTTGTATTGTGTTGATGTGGATGTGTTGCAGTAATCTAGATCTTACTGTGGAATTCTAAGAAATAAATTGTATAGAATATGAAGCAAGATAATTAAGAAAAATTAAGAATTGATTAGGCCAAGACAAAATATCAGTTTCCTAGTGCAATGGTTTTAAAATTAGGGTGGGCAGGTTGTTTTTTGTTTTTTTTATTAACAGTGGGGAAAAAGTGCTTGGTTCAGGAATGGGAACAGGTCAGCTGACTGGAAACAAAAATTATTTTTTTTGTTAGGCCTTAGTGATTATATTCAGATGGGCATATGGGATCTATGTCAACGATTTAATTTGAAATCCTGCTCCTATGCATTTATTTCCAATAAGGGAGAAATATATTTTGCTTCTATACAATCTTGACATAAGTACTTGTAAGTAATAACTATTTAGATTCTTATGGATACATACTTTCTGACCACTACCGTATATACTCACTTAAAAGTTAAGTCTGATTGCAAAAAACAAAGATCCTGATCTGCCATAGCACAATGCACATACAGATCAGGGTCTGTGTAATATGTTCTACTGACTACTCCTAACAAATTGCACAGACCCACATCTGCCAGTGCATTATGTGCTGGCAAATCTGGGTCTGTGCAGTTTGCAGAGGGACTCGTCTTATAAGCGAGTACAAGTTGTAACTTGTCTCAAAGATTGACAATACAGGGGTCCCTTCTTATAAGGTTACATTTTCTGCATTAAAAATGGCCTTATAAAAAGGGTGACCACTCATGAAGGGGACAAAATGCTTAAAATGAATTATTTTGGTCTCAGGCAAGGTGGCATGACAAAAGGGATGGCTCTTCAAGAGAGTGGCCTATCAAAATGTGGTTCCATGATTACATGCATATTGCCAGCAAAATTTTTCTGACAGTATATATTGTACATGTATTTTGTCCATTAATTTGTCTGGATAATAAATAATAAACTGAACTTCCATGGATAATTGATAATATATATGCATTTTTATTTTTCTATGGATGTTTCTAGATAGTTGATATTATATATGCATTTTTTCCAGGAACTTGTCTGGATAATTGATAATACAAATGCATTTTGTACAGGAAATTGTACTTACTTCATTGAAATATGGCAGTCTAACAAAGGGACATAAATCAGATATAATACTTTTGAGTGTACCTACATCATTGAAATATGTGAGTATAATAAAGGGACATAAATCAGATATAATACTTTGAGTGTACCTCTGTCATTAAAATATGGCAGTCTAACAAAGGGACATAAATCAGATATAATTCTTTGAGTGTACCTACATCATTGAAATATGGCAGTCCAATAGAGACATACTTTTTGTACACATATGCACATACATTATTGAAATAGTGCAGTCTAGTAAAGGGAGATCAGTTAAGAAATATCCTAAAATTATTTGATTTAGGTTAATTGTAATTCAAATTATAGACTGTCAAAGTATGTGGCTTCCAGCTTAAGTTTCCCACTCAAAATGTTTCAAAAATTCAAGACCCAGATGATGTTCAGTTTTTTAAAACCATTTCTAGGTTCCAGAAAGTTGTCTTGTGTGTGACAATTAATGTGGATCACATAAAATTTTCATGTGCCTGAAATGAACAGTTAAGTAAAATGGTAAAGATTGTTAATTACATTCTTGGATAAAACATTTTCTTTGTTATACTATTCAAGTTTAATTTCCCTCCCCAATTTCTAATTAATATATATTTCGAAAGCTTTATTTTAATGTTCTTTGTTGATTACATTTAATTGGATTAGAGCAGTTGATTTATGTGGTCTGTCAGAGAAAATGAGAGTAGTTATAATGCTTTTATTACCTGACATGTCAAAGCCATGTAACAGTCTCAGTCATTTAAAAAAACAAAGCTGCAACAATCACACCTCATTCATAATCAGTAATCTAGAATGACAGGTTGCTGGTTCAATGAAATTATATCATGAAAAGAAATGTTTTTGTTTTTAAGTTTTTAACCAAATAGTGTTGAAAATATCCATTAGTTATTGTTCTATACCTGTATGCTGAATAAATTAGTACAAAGATTATTAAAAAAACAGATGACCATTGAATTCTTTCCAGTAAGTAAAATCTAATTTACTAGTCATTTAGTTATTAAACAATGAAATTTGCTTAAAATTGAAAAATACAGGTAATGCCTCTTTAAGTATGATGAGGTTGGCAGTATATTTCAGTATAAGGGCAGTATGACAGGAGGTTACAGCTAATGCCTCTTTAAGTATGATGAGGTTGGCAGTATATTTCAGTATAAGGGCAGTATGACAGGAGGTTACAGCTAATGCCTCTTTCATCATAATGAGGTTTGTGGTTTATGTCAGTATAGGGCAGTATGACAAGAGGTTGCAGCTAATACCACTTTAATTATGATGAGGTTGACAGTTGATGTCACTGTAGGTGCTATATGACAGGAGGTTACAGCCAACGCATCTATAATCATTATGAGCTTGGTGGTCAATGTCAGTATAGGGGCAGCATGACAAGAGGTTACTGCTAATGACTTTTTAATCACTTTAGGTTGGTGGCCTGTATCAGGATAGGGGCAGTATGACAAAAGATTACTGTTAATGACTTCAATCACTATAAGGTTGGTGGCCTATGTCAGTATAGCAGCTCTTTGACAGGAGGTTTAAAACATTACACAATGTGTGTGTTTGTTGTACAGCATCTTTTGTATAGTAAATGTAAGGCCAGAATAATAGGATCTCTTCTCGGCTGGTGGCCTACGCTGGTATTTGTACTGTATGACAGAAGGTAACAGCTAATGCTTCTTTAATCAGGAGAAAGCTGGCAGTCTATGTCATTATAGGTGCTATGAGATGGAAGGTCTTTAATTGTGATGAGGTTGGTGGCCTATGTCAGTATAGGTGTTCAAGATGAGCAGTACGTTTTTAAAAACAAGCATCATGTTAAAAAAGTCATTGAAAAGCATGCATTATGTTTTCAAGCTTTACCTTTATTCCTTCATTCAGTCCTTCCTATAACCCCCACCCCCACCCCTTCCAAATGGAGGGGAATTTCACCCATTAACTGTTATTTCTGGAATACATTGTGGGATTAGTATATTTAAATTTATAGCTTGAGTAAGAAGAGTAAAGAAAATGCTCCAACAGCTGCTTGAAGTTTTATTTTGATTTATTTGTTTCTTGAAACTCTTTGCCTTCACCGTTGATTAGTTTATTTAGTTTCAATATCAGGGTGTCTTGAATTATTTTGACTTTCAAGTCAAGTGCCTTGCCACTGTAGCCTATCTGAATTGATATGGTAGTGGGAATCAAACTTGAACCCTTAAGTCATGAGTTAAATGTTTTGCCACTGTAGCCAATCTGAGCTGATCTGGTGGTAGGAATCAAACTTGCACCGATTTGGTCATGAGTCCATTGCCTTGTCAGTAGAGCCTATCTGAGTTGATCTGGTGGTGGGAATTAAACTTGCATTCATTTGATCAGGAGTCCAATGCCTTAACTACTGTGCCACCATGAAAATGAATAAGAATAACATTTAAAAGTACACTTTGATGCAGCATTTCCAACCGTGTTAAGTCTTGTAAATTTGTATATTAAATACTCTTTTGACTAAAATAAATTGCATATGTTTGGTATATAATTCTGCTTTTATATTTAGATATAGCTCAAGATGTGTGCAGTATGTAGATCTTACTTTGTCCTTGTTCTCATCTGTCCATCTGTTTGTCAGTTTTCCCTGTCTTACTGAAGACTTAATTGATTATTGGAGTTGATATATGTACAACTCAGAATGAAGGTGTGTTGAACACCTAAGCTGTGTCAAAGTAACCTATTTTCCAGTGTTCAGTCAAAAACCAACAAATGATATATTGGGACTCTTATTCTATTTCATTTCAACTTCCTGCCACAAGGTGGGCATTCGGTGTTAAACTTTGATTAGAATTTGTTGAGATGGATTATACTTAATGTCTTATCAGTATTTGTGAAATGATTAAAAATGTTATTGGATTCTGGTTCAGTTAATCATTACTAAAGAGCTTAAATGAAATAAAATAGGTCAATTTTGGTATTGATATTTAAACTTTGTCGATATCTAAGCATACTTTTTCTCCTAATGCTAAAATGCCAAAGTCTAAACATTGCCAAAATAGCACACAAAATTCAATGATGGATGGAATCAGGAATTATTATGGTTGCAAGCAAGTTGAAAGGGACATAAGTATGCATTCTGCTATTCCTGTAAAGTCAGTTTTAAAAAAGTCGTAAAATTACCCAAATATCCGCAATCTTAAGATTGTATGGCAGGCAGTCTGCAACCTGAATCTGCATACAGACGGGAAACAATTCTAACTTTTTGGTAGACTTGTTAGAGTACTAACATTGCCAAATTCCAATTCAGACACTGAAATAGCATTTTCCATTCTGAGGAAAAATCAAGCTGACTCCAGAAGAAACCTGGATCCAGTAATGACACATATCTTTTCGTGAGATTAGCAATGATACAAGTCACATGGGTCACATATTTGCATTTACTCATTTTAAATTAAATATAAATCATTATTTTAAAATTTAACACTAATTTTCTTTAACCAAAGTCTATTCAGTCCTGATTATTGAATGCTCTGCACCTTAACTGTCACAAAGAAACTTCCAGATGAAAATTATCTATCACTATGGACTTTACAGTGCCATGTAGTAAACTTGGGTCAAAATAGGAGAGTGTCAAGTGGAATCATCACAATCAAGGATAGTATGAATTTGTTTATCAATATATGTAGCTTTCATTGTGACATCACAGCACACGACATTCAATCCGGATTGTACTGGATCACACCTTTAGGTTCATTTTGTCCAAAAATGTCTACATTCTTTAACATTGATTTTGCCATATGCACCTCTCAGGGCGTCTAAATAATGACCTTCCAAAGGAATATGGATGTATATGAATCCAAATGATGTGAAAACTTGCCCCTTAAAGGTATGTAGAATCAGATTCTAAATAATGACACCCATTACTGAAATAGTCAGTGCTGATAGTCTTCATGACCCATGTGACTTGTACTATAGATTTGTGATGTAGGTTTATCTTTTAGATGACCATGTAAAACCATCACTGTTTCATTGTGAGCTACTTTCCTACATTTCATTCCAATTATTTGGTCATCATAAAGAAAGCAAGAGCAAGATTCTTTGAAAAGTGAAGGGCAAAGAAGTCAAGATGTAGAAGCCTGAAGTTTTGTTCTTAAAGCAGAAACTTTTGTTAAAACCTTCAGAGAAGCAGAAATATTGCTTGAAAGTACTTCTTGACACAGAGTCTTGGGCATATGTAATAACTCTGGGGTGTATAACAACTTGGGTTATGTCGGTAATTATATTCATGTCAAAATTGCTCAAAATATCAGTGCATTGTTAAATCCATTCTTAAATAAGGTAATAAATCAATTACCGGTACCTAACAGGTGTTAAATTGACAAAACCTGAAATATTTACCTTGTCACAGATGATCACTTTTTAATATGCCTTTTGAAAGGTGTTACTTTTTACAGGACTTATGAATTAATTATAGCTTCCATATTACTTTCTTCGGAAATTTGTATGCCTTTATTAATAATACATAAATGTATCTTTTAAAGTGTAACAAAAGAGTCACAGAGAAAATATGTTCTTCTTGAAAAGATAATGTGACTGTTAATAGCATATCTAGAAATCAGTTTATCAGTTTGAAAAATCAGTGTTCCGTGTAGAAAGTTTAAAATGAGTATCTGTTTTTTTCACATGACGTCATCAAACATGTGCACTTCCATGCCTGCCATTTTGATTCCCTAGCCACTCAAACTGGCACCAAACAACATTGTTCATCTCAGATAATTATGAAGGCTTGTCTCATTTTGTGCATAAGGATATCCTAACACAATACATTCTATTAGCCATGTCAACCAAACAAGACTGAATTTGTGGCTTTTTCCCTTTCTTCTTCAAATAAAACATCGAAATTTCAACCATCTTTGTTATTCATTCATAAACAAACAGATCCATCAATAAATAGATGCATAAACAAATGGATTCACAAACCAATAGAAACATCTAATGATTTTCAATTTTCATGGGCTGAATTCAATCATTTGGTTATCATCATTATCATCATCATCATCATCATCATCAATCCATGAAGTTAACCCAAGAGGTCATTGGGGCACCACAGTTGAATTTACAAACAATTCTCTCCATCTTTCCCTGTTCTCTATTGCCCTTTGGGAATCTCTAAATCCCATGCCTGTCCACTCCTTAATGTTGTCTTCCCACCTCTTTTTCTGTCTGCCTCTTCTTCTGCACCCTCACACTGTGCCTTGCAAGATTGTTTTTGCCAGTCCAGATGATCTTGAGACATGACCGTACCACTTCAGTTTGCACTTTTTTAAAATGGTCAAGAGTTCTTCATAGGATCTGATGGCTCATTGGATCCTGTTGTGGACTTCTTCATTGGTTACATAGTCAATGTATGAGATGCCCAAGATCTTGTGGTAGCATCTCATTTCGAAGGTTTGAATCCTTCTTTGTAGATCTGATATGAGCGTCCATATTTCACAAGCATATAGAAAGATGGATATGACAATTGAGTGCATCAGCCTTATCTTGGAACCAAAAGCAATGTTGGTATCTTTCCATATTGGTCTCAACCTTGTTATTGCTGCTGTTGTCTGGGCAATCCTGCAAAGTAGCCCTCGTCTGTGATAATTGATCCCAAGTACTTGAAGGTTGTGACTCTTTCCAGCTTCTGTCCACTGACCTTTATTTCTGCACTGATCCCATTGGTGTCTTTTAGCATCAGTTTGTTTTTTTGGGTGCTAATCTCCATACCGTATGCTGTGGAGGTTGTGTCGAGGCCCTCAACCAAGTCAACCAATTCTTTTTCATCTCCTGCTAAACCATCAATATCATCTGTGAAGCAAAGGTTGGTGATTGTTCTACCTCTGATGCTGACAGTGCCCTTGTGGTCATGCAAGGCATCCTCCATGATCCTTTCCAGGAAAATGTTGAAGAGTGTAGGTGACAATATACATCCCTGTCTGACTCCAACTGTTGTTTGAAACCAATCTTCTCTGCTGCCATTGATGAGGACAGCACTGGTGGCTTGTCATAGAGGTGCTCAACAAACTGCACTAGGTTTGATGTTGTACTTCCTCATAGTTGCCCATAAGGCTGCATGCCATACCCTATCAAAGGCCTTTTTGAAATCTATAAAGACGTGGTATAGATTCTGCTGATGCTGAAGGTATTTCTTGCATAGCTGTAGGTTTCCTTTCTTGGGGAGCACGATGACCAATGATTGAGTCCATGTGGTGGGCCATTTTCCTGTCTGCCATATCTTGTTGCAGATTGTTGTTAGGACTGTGACTGTCTCTTCTCCTCTTGATTGAATTAGCTCTGCGGGTATGTTGTCAATGATTTGGTTATCATTCAAGTTAAAAACTCAGTTGTTAATATATAACTTCATATTTATAACAGCATTTCAAGAATACTATGTTTTTACATTTGACTCAAAGTCATATTCCGTTAGGCATATTTCATTTCAATACACTGAAGATGAAATAACATCTTTGAATAGTTCTCCCTTTCATGCAATCTCATCTTCTGTCTATCATCTCCAACACATAAACAATACATGGATGTACCAATTAAAACTGGTTTGAGTTCTGGCATAAATCACGTGCTATGAAATTTGAATTCCTTAACTGATATTGTATCCCAAAGATCATTGTCTGGAAATACTCTTTCAAGATGACAATCTTGGAGACATCGTACAAAATAATTCTTAAAAACAAATCACAATATTGTGTTTGTCAGAAATAACAGCATCTCTATTTGATAGCAATATGCATGATTGTGGTTCAACTTCACTATTCTGTCTTTTGATATAAGCCAGGGAACTTTCAGCTTTGTTGCCTTTTGTGCTCACAGGGGCACTTAATTTCAAGCATAAATCTACATATCATTTCAATGAAGTAAATATCCTTATCATTGATCAAATAAGATTTTTGTTTTGAATGTATGTGATGTTGACAAAGGTTTGTTAAGAAATCAAAATGGTGGCACAGTGTGTGTGTGTGTGTGTGTGTGTGTGTGTGTGTGTGTGTGTGTGTGTGTGTGTGTGTGTGTGTGTGTGTGTGTGTGTGTGTGTGTGTGTGTGTTGCATTGTTGGTACTTTGCATACACAATCATGATGTCTGTGAAAACAACCCATAATTATTACACATTTCAGAAAAATAAGTAGACAGTATGTGGATCAGTCACTAAGGTCATTGAGTATTCCCAGCATTATTTGGTTTATCTACTCAGGACATTGTATCAGCCACTTAGGACATCAAGTATTCCCAACACTATGTAGGTCAGCCACTAGGACATTGAGTATTCCCAAAAGTATGTAGATCAGCCATTTAGGACATTGAGTATTCCCAACACTCTATAGGTCAGCTACTTAGGACATTGAGTATTCCCAACAGTATTTAGGTCAGCCTTTTTGGACATTGAGTATTCTCAACACTATGTAGATCAGCCACTAGGACACTGAGTATTCCCAACACTGTGTAGGTCAGCCACTAGGACACTGAGTATTCCCAACACTGTGTAGGTCAGTCACTAGGACACTGAGTATTCCCAACACTGTGTAGGTCAGCCACTAGGACACTGAGTATTCCCAACACTATGTAGATCAGCCACTAGGACACTGAGTATTCCCAACACTGTGTAGGTCAGCCACTAGAACAATGAGTATTCCCAACACTATGTATATCAGCCACTAGGACATTGAGTATTCCCAACACTGTGTAGGTCAGCCACTAGGACACTGAGTATTCCCAACACTGTGTAGATCAGCCACTAGGACACTGAGTATTCCCAACACTGTATAGGTCAGCCACTAGGACACTGAGTATTCCCAACACTGTGTAGATCAGCCACTAAGACACTGAGTATTCCCAACACTATGTAGGTCAGCCACTAGGACACTGAGTATTCCCAACACTGTGTAGATCAGCCACTAAGACACTGAGTATTCCCAACACTATGTAGATCAGCCACTAGGACATTGAGTATTCCCAACACTGTGTAGGTCAGCCACTAGGACACTGAGTATTCCCAACACTGTGTAGGTCAGCCACTAGGACATTGAGTATTCCCCAATATTATGTAGGTCAGCCACTTAGGAAGTTGAGTATTCCCGACACTATGTAGGTCAGCCACTCTAGATATTGAGTATTCTCCAATAGTATGTAGGTTAGTCACTTAGGACACTGAGTATTCCCAACAGTATGTAGATCAGCCACTTAGGACATGGAGTATTCTCAACAGTTTGTAGGTCAGCCATTTAGGTCATTGAGTATGTGGATCAGACACTGAGGACATTGAGTATTCTCAACAGTATGTAGGTCAGCCACTCTGGACTTTGGGTATTCCCAACATTTTCCTTTCTTGATATTTTGCTGTTGTTTGACCTTCCAGTTATGATGAAAAGAATAATTGATATCCATTGAAACTGTCATCTGTCAGTAACCAAATGACATGCAACAATTGGAAGGCAGTTCCTCATATTTTGTTTAGATTTTCTCTGAAATGACATCATTAAAAAGGCAAATTTTTATTGTATTGATAAAGTTTTGTGTTATTTTTCTTTCTTCAAAACATGCTACTTTTGCCTTCATTTGATGTATTACAGCAAATGTTAAGTGAAAATCGAATGTGAAATTTCAGATCTTTCTATTCAGAAATTGTTTTACTATTGTTACATATATGTAATTAAATTGCTTGTGTGTTAGTTTTAAATTTTTTTATTTTAATTTTTGTTTCATTACATTTTATTGTAATGATAATTTTCACTGGATTTGGATTTTTTTTTGGGAAAATTCACTTCTCTGTTTTGACCTGATTTGAACATTAAAGGTTGCTTATCACTATTTTTAGCTCATCTTGGTTGAGACATTTGAAAACATTGAATGAATACGATTGGCTATTACCAAGGTCATGTTCTGCCCACGTGTTAGCTATGTTGTAAACAGCCTTTCTTTTTTTATTTATTTTCAGCATGAGAATCTGATTCTTAGAGAGGGCTATTCGAGGCTACATGTAAAATGGCATCTTTTTTTACTGCACTGTTCAAATTAGTGATCACGTAGCCCCGTCATGTGAGCCACCATGTGATCTAAAATTGTGGGTTAAAACAGATGTTTCTAGTAGATTTAGGCAGTCATATTTTTACACCTTTAGAACTCAAGGTGTTTTTTTTATGTTGATGCCAGTTGATTTAGACTTCTTCTATTTTGTGGATTTAATAATTTATATTCTCTGGAAAAAACAAGTGCTTTTCTTTATAAAAATTCTGGGACAAAGACATTTAGTGGAAATTTACTCTGGAATTCTAAATAGAACATTATAAATTGTGATTCAACAAGGAACTGTAGCCATCAGTACAACAACCTCATCTGACATCATCGACTTCCATATTGGAACTTCATCGAGATTCAAACCTGGATTTAATTAGAACTGTTTAGTGATAGGACTTATATTTTTCAATTCTAGGATTAATATTTGGATTATATTCACAAACCCTAAGTCCTATTTCATATTTTTACCTTGTTTTCTAGGGAAATAAATTATTTTGTTAAAACTTACAAAGCTTGTTGGCTTCACTCTTTTCTTTTGTTACTCTTGTATGAGCCTACACGTAACATGATCGCCACATCAGATACAAGTTGATATATCATCAAATTACAAACTGTATGTGTGTATATACACATACAAACTGGTGCAAAATGCCAGAAAGTAATCTTCCAATTTACTCTGTTAATCAAAGAGATTTTATTCCAGATATTCCTCAAATTATCATGACTGATATTATGAATTACAATAGCATATACTGTCAGTAGGTCTTAAATAGGTCAGTAAAGATAGATCTGAATACATTTTATGGTTCAAATGTTTGCCGTTCCATCACTTGGCAAACCTGAGTACAAATATTGGTTAATTATGAATATTAGCAGAGCTTTCAGGAGGGTTTTAAATGACCATTCTTGTATGTATGGGGTAAATTTAAAGGCTATTTATCAAAAGCAGATGCCATTATTATTATTATTATTCTCTCCAAAACATTAGTATAAAATCAGATATGTACACACGATTTAGATACATCAGTGATAGCCATTTTTAATCACATTTAAGCAGAATATCTTTTAATTTAGGTATATATTGATAAATAGGTATATGTAAATAAAATGTTTATCAGTCATAGTAGATCAGTGATAGATCGTATTTCCTACATTAACTCTTTGTCATCATTCACCCTTGTCAGGCATCATGTGCCATATATAACTCATAAGTCGAGTCCAACTGCAAACTGTACAAAAATGATATTGACCCTGATCTGCTGATGCATTATGGGATGGCAGATCAGGGTCTTTGTTGTTTCACTAGGACATGATTTTTATGAAAGTATATACAGTTTCTTTACGTAAATGCTTGATGTTTCATGATCCTGACATATTCTCTAGTTCAGTTCTTTATTGGTAGTGGAGATGCGTCTTTGGTCTGCTGTTTAAATCCATTGTAATAGGCAGAGATCCAGTGGCATTTTAATGACCTTTCCTTTGGTTGAGTGTGTAGAATAACAATGGTACTGTCAACAGGATGATTTATTAGACAGGAAAAAAGATCAAAGACACCCACAGAGGAACTTTTTCAACAAACTTTTCTTTGATAAAACAGTAGCATATTGATATAAGGAAGGAGAGAGGGAGGGGGAGAGAGTGAGACTGCCTCCCTTAAAATCATCTGGACTGTTTTGAATAGTACTTTCTGTTTGCAATCAATCTTAAGGCAATGGCCGCACTTGAATAGGGTGGCCAAAATATCAGTAGTAACTACAGTGTCAAAAACAGTGGTTGTATAGGGAGCATCATAGCTGCGGGTGCTTTGGTAGATGAGTGTCCAAAATATCAGTAGTAACTACGGTGTCAAAAACAGTGGTTGTATAGGGAGCATCATAGCTGCGGGTGCTTTGGTAGATGAGTGTCCAAAATAAGGTGACAATACATTCAAAGCAGACAGCAAAATGAATTTTAATTATCAGCCTTTTTTATCATTGTCGGAAAAATGAAAATGTCTCCTAAGCTCTTCTTTCAGGACATTCAAGTCAAGATTAAAACAAAGATTAATGTACTTTCACTGGCTTTTAGGTAACTTCACAAAAATTAAAGATCTCTGCCAGTCATATGGTGTTCTTTTGACTGCATCTGTTGAGGTAGGTTTTTTTGGCATAGGTTTCACGTGTCAGGAGTCAAAGGTCCCCTTTTTCAGTGCCATTATTCCTACAGTTGACAGTTTGCATAACAGTGGGTTAACAAAACAGTCAAAACATAAATCACTTGAAAAAACACTACACTTGTAGAAGGTCCCATGATTATCTGATCATATAACACCAAACATAAATCTGATACATATATGCTTATAACAGTAAAAGGCAAATACCACTCCAAAGCATAATGGGTTTTGATGAAAATGGTAGAGATGAATTGTTGGTTTAGGGTTTGAATACATGTTGGGAAGCATTAAAAAATTTGGTAATATTTGGAAATTTCTCCTTAATTTAGCCCATGCAAGATTTCAGTTTTATGTTAGTATCTTGTGAATTAGAAAATATTGCACCCTACTTTAGTTGATTTTCTAGGATGCCAAGAGAATTTGTGTTTTGTTCAAGACAAATCTATTCACAAACATTAGTCATTTAGTCATAACTAATATTAGTACATACAGTCATCCATGCCCTTCTACCAGTAGTGCCTACTGAGGACTATTAAACAGTTGGTGGATGTATTTTGTACCATTTGGAGTACACTCTTGTTTGATATTTATTCTGATGGTATTATGACTCTATCCACTGTCTTAAACTTTGTAAAAGAAAGAAGCAAAATCAAAAAGTTTTTTAAAATTAAACAAACAATTTATTTCCCTAGAATACAAAGTGAAAATTTAAAAGGTACATACAATATTGTGAATTAAATGTTCTATCATAAGTCTCTGAAAATGAATTTCATCCGTGATTAGGTTGATGTACCAACTGTCTTGCGGTATCACATTGATACAATCAAGAATGTCTCAGAATGAATTAACAGTAATCCCAAAATAGTGTTTTAGTTCAAAAACTCAATGAGACTTTGCAATTCCAATAAATAAATGATTCCTTTCAAATTATATCTGAACACAACAAAAAGTGATTCCACAGACTGATATTAAAATATGAATTAATAATTTTGTTTACCACAACCTTATATAAAAGAAACCCTAAGACACAATAAAATGACCATGATGTGGGTCACAAGTTTGCTTCCAGAACAAAGTTTTAAATTAGGTTAGACCTTGAACTTAAACATCAGTAGACTACTTATTTATAACTTACAAACGTGACAAGAAACATGAGAATAGTCAGGTAGGCCAAACATTTACCCACATTATGGACAAAGGTCAAGCACACAATACAAATTAAATATACATGTACATAAGTTGCCATGCTATAAAATCCAAGAAAATAAGTTTAAAATAGGTACACTCCTAGCTTGCAGGATAGTTAACAACATACACTGTATTGTGAAATTCATTTTATAGCAATTGTATGCAGACTTGCATAGTCAGTATATATTGGATAGTTATGTTCTTTTCGCTGCTTTGTTTCCTTACATAACAGATGTTGTTGATCTTAGACATTGCAACATATATTTGCAGATATCACCTGCCAGTTTAAAAAAGTAGAATTTACTCTGACCAAATAGCAATATTACCTTTACAATTCATTGTTTAGAAGAAATTTTTACCTTAGATAAGATTAGATATAAATCCACTTGGAAAAGTTTTAGTTAGTAAGTTTGATTTCTTTCTCAAACCATTCAGAAATAATAATAATAATAATAATAATAATAATAATAATAATAATAACAATAATAATAATAATGACTAGAATAGAAAGCTACTGACCATTCAGGGTACACTGCATCCAAGAGCTGCAGTGAAAAGATTGCCATCCTGGGAAGATCTGTGGAAGAGACCAGAACAGCATTGTTGAAGGACTGTGTAGAGGTAAAGAAAAGTGGAACATATGAAAGTTTCAGAAAATGTGAAGAATTTCTAGCATTGGTTCAAGAAGAAGACCATCTTTGAGAGAATGAAGAAAAAAAGGATTACCAGCAGAGGAAGCACAGAAAAGAAAAGTGATGATGGACAATGAAATCAGTGCATGAATAGTTTGTAAGGAAAAAGAATGACATGGAAGGCACCTAGAGATGCTTCCAGCTAGAAGAACTAAAGAAGGAAACTAAGAATTTGTAATGGCAGTGCAAAACAAGGCACTCATAGTCACAAAGGTGAAGGCAAGTATATAAAAATTAAAACATGTGACATTGTAGATTGTGTACAGTAGTAAGGACAAAAAATAATGAGGTCAACAGATTAGTGCTGGCTGTCCACCAGAAGCTAAGTGTATAAACAAGTGGTATGATCATTAGAGAGATAAAGTGGCTTGGAAGAGCAAGGCTAAAAACTATGGGATTTTAGTGTATGGACTGATCAGAGGATGCAGCACAGGAAGCAAATAATAGATATGATACTGGTAGACAAAGAGAAGAACCTGACCTGCATCATATACATATCAGTAATAGGAGACCCTCATGTTGCATGCAAGGAAGAAGAAAAATGTAACAAAGTACAGTGACCTGGCCAGAGAACATAGGAAGACCTGGAAAACTTGGAGATCTGGGTGAAACCATGAGTATTTAAACAGCCAGAGAGACAGCCTGCAAACAGCAGGAATAGAACTAAAGCATGCTTACTACGGAAAGTGGCAGTCCCCTCAGAACAGTAAGAATTCCACAGAAGTACCATGAGATCTAAGACCATCCAAAGTGTTCCAGTCCTGGGAGAAAAGACCAGTCATAAAACACCATTAAAAAGGTTCAGAAAGAGAGAAATAATAATAATAATAATAATAACAATAATAACAATAATAATAATAATAATAATACATTATAAAGATTCTTGTGTAATATACCATGTGCATAAGAACTGATGCATAAAAGACATAGTCAAACACAAAAATAGCCATGAGAAAAACAACTGTACCTTGGTTAAATCTACATGTACAACTGTACTGCAGTTCAGTCTACACTTATAACTGTACCTTGGTTAAATCTGTACAATTGTACCTCAATTAAATCTACACAAACAACTGTACCTTGGTTAAATCTACATGTACAACTGTACCTCAGTTCAGTCTACACTTATAACTATACCTGGTTAAATCTGTATGTACAATTATACCACAGTTAAATCTACACATACAACTCTACCTTGGTTAAATCTACATGTACAACTGTACCTCAGTTAAATCTACATGTATAACAAACTGTACCTTGCTTAAATCTGTAAAATTGTACCTCAGTTGAATCTACATGTATAACTCTGTACCTTGGGTAAATCTACAACTGTACCGCAGTTCATTCTACACTTATAACTGTACCTTGGTTAAATCTGTATGTACAACTGTACCTCATTTGACTCTACATGCACAACTGTACCTTGGGTAAATCTACATGTACAACTAGCTGTACATCAATCTACAAAATGATTCAGTTGTGAATATTACTGTCATTTTGTTCTCTTCATCTATTTTCCTTCCAATGAAGATGTTACATAAAAGGATAACAAATTTTACATTAACAGTGAAATTGTTCAAAAAATAAGGAAGAAAATAGTATTAGCATGTACAGCATACAAAATTACATATTTATGTACAAATATGCAATGGCAGGGAAAACAGATTAATTATTTACAAGAGAGTTAAGTTGTATCCAATATTTCCAATATTTCTTGTACCATAAATACAATATAGTTGTATCCAATATTTCCAATATTTCTTGTACCATAAATACAATATATTTGGTGGCAACAAACACAATAAACAATTCAATGTTGAATATTATTAGCACATTCTTTCTTACTATTTAGCATTAAGTTACATTTGTTTCATTTCAAGAAATAAAAAATCAAAAGCATTTCACTCATGCTAAGTAACTGATGAAAGTTCCTTGACCATATTAAAGATGTTAGTAATATAGAAAAGTGCTGGAGACAGTTGCAAGTCTTTGCTTTGGGGAAACAGACAATACGCTGAAGAATTACCTGAAAGTGTCTACAATCAAAGGGTATTCCAACACGGAAGGTACCATATATACTCACTTATAAGATGAGACAACTGCAAGCTGCACAGACCCAGATCTGCAGTTGCATAATGCACTTGCAGATCTGATTATGTGCAGTTGGTTGGAAGTAGTCAATAGAACAAACAGCATAGACCCTGATCTGCAGACACACTATACTATGGCAATTCAGGATCTTTGTTGCTTGCAGTTTGACTTGACTTATAAGTGAGTACATATGGTATATTTTAATAGTCTCTTTCAAAGTTGTTGCAAAAATTTTTTATTATTTTTTTTTATTTCAAATGAAACTCAGATAAAATTGAGCACCTTGAGCAATTCTTGAGGACAGTCTCCCATCCCAAATTGTTAGTGTTCCTATAGTTTAATAAATCCCTATAGGATGATCATTATAGGGGACATTGGTGCTTGAAATATTGCTTACAGGTCAACCAAAATGCAACACTCTGATAGCAATATATTGAATGAATAAGGAGAAACTGCTGCTTTATTATTTAAAAATTAATTCAAGTACATGTATGATGGTTTTTGAAAAATTGTTATTAAAGTTAGTCTTTAGATCAAATAACAAAATATTAAGTAAAATAATCACTACACAGAATGTCCATGTATTCATTCCTTCAGATAAGCAAAAATGAAGAATTCTTTTTTTTTTCTGTCTGTCTGTCTGTCACTCTCTGTGAAATGGAGGTTGAATTTCAACTGTGCAAATTGTCTGTGATTGATTCACCTATCAAACTGATGAATTCAAACTTTGTAGAAAAGTGGATCCAGCTACTATCAATTGGTCATAGTGTACCTGCTGAGTGTCAGAGGTGGGATATTCAACTCTATTCCTTTTCAGAAATCATTTTTACCCATTATTCTCTTAAAATGTGAGTTTATTGAGCTAGTTAAGAAAAAGCAACGTAACTTCTTAGAAACAAAAAATACCGGTATTGAAGGAAAAAAACCCTAAATAATATCTTTTATCATAGTATGCAGGCACTTCACACTCTTGATGGCTGTGAAAATTCCCTGAAATAAGCACTGGATCTCATTTATCAATAATCTACAGCTGTTTTTAAACTGAATATTAATTTATCTCTATTTACCATTCCATCCTAAGTAAGATATATTGATACATTTGGATGCTAAGTACACCTTGTTGTTTCCCGGGTCAGCCCACCTGTTAGACTGTTTCTGTGCAGATACAATCTCCTTATGCTAAGCACCCACATTGTCCCAGTATGACAAGTCCAGTAAGGTTTTAATTATCATTAATTATTAATTAATGAGTTAATATGTTGATAATACATGGCATAGGTACTTGCATGTTTGTATTTATGTGTGTATGCTTTTATATACCTGTATGTGTTTTTCTTTGTGTTTATTTGTTATTTTTATGTATGTATGTACATATGCATATAATTACTTGTGCTAATTTATGCATAAAAGTATGTAATGATACATAGATGGAAGGATGGATGACTAAACCAATAATAATAGTAATAATAATAATAATAATAATAATGTCTTTGTTTAAAGACAATAACTGAATTGGTTAAACACAACTAATCTCCCTTGAGGCTCTCCACTTTAAAAAAATAAAAGACAAAGAAAAGAAACATAATGGCAAAAAAGAAAAAAACATTACAAAGTAATATCAGTCATATTAAGGCAAGTATATATTTGCAATTTTCTCCCTCTCTTGTGACAATGACTATTTACTAGACACCTACAAATGCATGCTATGAAAGTAGAAGGTTTTAACTGCACATATAAATTTTTGTTTCATCTCTCCAACAGCTGTGTCTTGAATGACTTTAAGCAACATCTTCATGTATACATAACAGTTAATGATCACTTCTGCTTAGATATACCTTTAGACTAGGCTGCACAATTGTGGCCTGTTAAGTTTATATCAGTGTTATACTTTGTCATAAAACATTATTAGGTACAAACGGAGAAAGAGGTTCAAACATTTAGTTTATGACATTTTGTTTATAAATATGCTAATATAAAATGTGCAAAACAAGTAAGTGATAAATTTGCCAAGTAATATTGCAAACATTCCCAGAATTCAATCTCAAATTTACTCTTTTTCTTGATAGAGTGTTAATATGTAAATTTGAAATATTGCATGTACATTTTTTAAAAGGATTTAACTGAATCAGCAGATTGAATGTGAGCAGGAAGTAAGTTCCATATTTTTGTCCCAGAATACTGTAGACTTCCTTTGAATTGTTCAATGCAAGGTTTTAGTAATTCTAAACTGTTGCTAAAATTTGATGTCAGATTATAGGGTGAAGATGTTTTATAAAATAATTTAGTCATATACTCTCTAACATCTCTATTGATACATTTAAAAACCAGAATTTCTTTCAGAAAATCTACCCTCGTATTTATTCTTAACTATTTTAACTCTGTGAACAGATCTGATGATGCATCAAAGGGTCATTAAGAATATCAACCAAGCTGCTTGCTTTTGTGTGTGTGTGTGTGTGTGTGTGTGTGTGTGTGTGTGTGTGTGTGTGTGTGTGTGTGTGTGTGTGTGTGTGTGTGTGTGTGTGTGTGTGTGTGTGTGTGTGTGTGTGTGTGATTTGGATTTTTAACGTTGCTTTAACAATTTCCCAGTCATATCGCTATGATGTCTGTAGTGTGGCAGTTTAAAGTGATGTCCAGCATTGGGGCATCATGCTGCGGATATATAGCATCATGTCCCACCCAGTCACATTATCCTGAGACCAGACCGACTAGTCCTAACACTAGCCTCTAAATGCTGAGTGCCAAGCAAGGCAGCTGTTAGTACCATGTTTTGTAAGTTTTTGGTATGACTCAGCCAGGGTTCAAACCCACAACCTCCAACATCCAAGGCAGATGCTCTAACCACTTAGGCCACATGAGTGGTGCTGCTTGTTTTTGAAGCCTGTAAATTCTGTCTAGTTGGGAACTAGTACAATATCCCCATGTTACTGAACAGCATATAAGCATAATAATAATAATAATAATAATAATAATAACAATAATAATAATAATAATCTCCCTTGAAGCCTTCTATTAAAAAAAGAATTCTGGAGTCCTTTGTCAGGTACATTTTTATTCTACTATTCAATGAGAATTTAGATGTGAGGGACCTACAGACATTGTCTAATTGTTTTTCCAACCTTAGACTTCTATCAGTGATTACTCCTAATAGCCTCTCATCATTTACATTTTCAGTTGCAGTACTATTCGTGTACAGTGATATATCTTTCTTCTTTAACTTCAAAAGTTTCTGATGTTCCCATAAGCATCCATTTTGTCTTAGATTCACTTATTAGCATCTTATTTTGTTTTGACCACTCCTCAAACAAAACTTGTAATATTTGTCAAGTGCCACTTTTGGAGTACTATCTTCAAGGTCAGGGTCACAGGCCAGTGTTCGATGTCTCAGTAACATATATAACTTATTAGTTGTTTAGATGATGAGTTTAAATGTGTTTATGAAAGTATAAATTCTACCTAATCACTCAAAAAAGTAAATAAAACCAAAAGAACTTTACATCAAATTTGTGAGTGATTTAAAAACATTTACACTTCAATAGTTACCAATCCATTATCATTTGATTCTTTTAATTCCAATTTTCCTCCTTTCTGTTGTTAAGTCAGCAGATTGCATGAACAAATTTCATTTTAGGCAGCATGTAGTTCTCTTTTATATGCCTATTAGTGATGTCCGCCTCAAGGTCGCGTTGCCAGATGTTTCTTAGTCGACCCCTTCTCCGCTTGCCTTGAGGGTTCCACCTCAATACCTGTCTGGTAATGTTGGTTGGCGGCTTATGTAGGGTGTGTCCTATTCAACCCCAACTTCTCTTCATGATCTCATCCTCTGCCAGAAGCTGAGAGGTTCTCTGCCACAGGTTGGCATTGCTGATGGTGTCTGGCCAGCGGATCTGGAGAATTCTTCTTAGGCAGCTGTTGATGAAGATCTGGACTCTCTTTACGGTCGACTTGGTGGTTCTCCAGGTCTCTGCTCCATACAGTAGGACTGACTTCATGTTGGAGTTGAACAGTCTGGTCTAGGTAGTCAAGAAAATTTCTCTGGAGCTCCAGATGTTTTTGAGCTGTATGAAGCTGCTCTCGCCTTTCCGATCCTTGCCTTGACGTCTGCGTCTGTGCCACCCTGCTGGTTGATAATGCTGCCCAGGTACATGAAGGACTCCACCACTTCCAGGGGACTTCCATGCAGTGTGACTGGGTTATTACTGACATAATTGATCTTGAGGATATTGGTCTTGTCTTTGTGGATGTTGAGGCCAACCTGTGCTGATGCGGCTGCCAGTACATCAGTCTTGTCCTGCATTTGTTGCTGACTGTGGGACTAGAGTGCTATGACATCTCTATATTGGTATTACCCTTAGATACATGTTCTAAACAAAAAGCACAATTTTCAGTAATTTAGAGCTATGAATAATAGTGAAAATTTTCATAAGGTAGATGAAGCATGGTTTATTTTTCTCGATGTTGATGGATT
>JAECUM010003403.1:0-107689 GCA_016617855.1 Megalonaias nervosa | reverse complement strand
CTCTATATATATATATATATATATATATATATATATATATATACATATATATATATACACGCACATATATATATGAGTGTGTGTGTGTATGTGTGTGTCTGTTGTAAATGTGGGTAATATGGGTTATTCACAAATCCTAACGTCAAATAGTTCCACTGAAATGATATTCATTTTGATTAAATATATACGGATGATTCGGAACCATTTTTAAAACAAGAAAACATAAAACACATTTATGGGATTACTCCTATCATCATGAACAATACTAAGAATGTAAACAGTCGTTTTACGAGGCGTCCACTTCAGATAGGGTATTTTGGACAAATACTTGGATCTCTGCTGGCTGACATACCGGTATTCGAATCTGAAATCTAAGACAGGTCATTTAGTTTGTTTGGACAGTTACGTATTCCCAGCAACCATCGTTAAACATGGTTTGTTATCATATAAATAACAGGAAATGAGATAATTTTAATAATTTTATCCCAAACAACTATGGACCAAATCAGCATTGTTAGCATGAATTTACGAGTCAAGTTATTAAGTTTTGTTTGGATATTGGATAGTCAAATAAAGTATACTGGATAGTCAAATAAGGAATATTAGATATTTAACTAAGGTATATTGGATAGTCAAATAAGGCATAGTGGATAATCCAAAAAAGATATACTGGATAGTCAAATAAGGCATAGTGGATAATCCAAAAAGATATACTGGATAGTCCAATAGGATATATAGGATAGTCACATAAGGCATATTGGATAGTCACTTCACGTATACTGAATAATCAAATAAGATTTATTGGATAACCACTTCAGGTATACTGAATAATCAAATAAGATTTATTGGATAATCACTTCAGGTATACTGAATAATCAAATAAGATTTATTGGATAATCACTTCACGTATACTGAATAATCAAATCAGATTTATTAGATAATCACTTCACGTATATTGGAGAGTCAAGTCATGTATGTCGGATAGTTACGTCAAATATATTGGATAGTCACATCAGTTATACAATTCAGACATTTTCCATATCGCAAATGATCAAGTCACGTATATGTAAGACTTCTCGAATGGGCATTGTAAAACATCAGCCAGTAGGAAATTAACAAGACACATCAAATCTCTGTTTGTTACACACTTTTGGACTGGTGTGTATTTGACAATCGGTCACTTCAATGCTACATCGAACATCTTATCAAGCTGAGTTTTAGTCTTATAAAGAGAATGCATTGTAAATAGTATAATCACCGAAAGAATAAAAGAGAAAATAAATCACCGCTTTTAACATGGTAGGAAAATTGTATGATGCAAACTTTACAGGTAATGCCCTACCGTAAAATTATTTGACGTGTACCCATTATCGGCTGATCATTATAAAATGAAGGATTTCAACAACCATTCCACTCTGCATTTTTACATCTGGCTAAGTGACGTTTATTCCCGAACAGTGACTTTGTACATGTTAAGTCCGAGTTCAGACATGTCGGGTACATTGTTCTTTGTTTTGGTATGCATTCCATGCTGACATATTTTTAACAGGTGTTTCGTATCAAACGCATTGGAACATAATGGACTTAAATCATGACGCAGTAACAAGGAAAGGTTTCGGAGACTTCTCAAGCTGTAGTACTATAAGAGCGTTTTGAGACAGAGATTCCCTATGACTTTTCCCACGGGGAAATTGTTTGCACACATGTGAATCCACGATACTAACCAGCGTGGGCCCCAAAGCGAAGTTTCCACAAGGTGCCCCAGTATTATTTTACCACAGATAAATACAGTTCCGTGAGTCTGTATTCAGATAGTTGTATATACCAACAGATCGATGCGCCTACAACTCAGACTGTTTACCCGACTTTTACTGCCTGTACAGGTCCGGCCCTAGGGCAAGACGAAAGAGGCAACCGCCTTGGGCCCCGCGCTTTCAGAGGCCCCACGCTGCTGATGGAAATCAACTCCGCAATGAAATTTTTTCCTTGGGGCCCCGCTCATCGCTTGCTGCCTTGGGTCCCACACATCCTAGGGCCGTTTCTGTGCCTGTAAATTAATTGTTTTCGGTTTCGTATTGCGCTCGGAGTTGTCGGTGGTTTTCCATTTTAACTCAAACTCCACCATGGTAATCATTTTATCTTTGATTGCCACCGAATATATACTTGAAATTTCCTCGGAGTACTTGTTTCGCCGCTAGAAGTTCTGAATAGACGCGCATTTGCGAAGTTCTGAATAGACCCGTATTTCGCAGACGTAACGAAATTATTTTTCCAGGTCCATCCGCAACACCGGTTACTATCGATATAGCCCCGACATCAAAATCCAACTTGTTTACCTATGGTGGTTGGTATTGTCATATGTCCAGTAACAGCAAGGCCTATAGTGGTGATTTCGCAAATATCACATAAACAACATACGTGTGTCTGTATTTCTCGATTAAAACTGTTTTCTTGGTGATTTCATCTCTCACCTATTATTCCGCTTCGATTATTTTCTCGCGTCCATAACTTTGAGGGTTTATCATAGTTCTATTAATATTGTTACCGCAAAGTATTTTTGTTCGACCGGCTGGTCTTGTTCGGCTGCAACACACACATACACACGAGCAATTACATCCAAGCATTTTTCTTCAATGGTACAACTGCCAAGTAATCATAGACAATACATTTCGGGGTAATATTTACATCTCCGGCGATTGTGCAGTCTGGTGGCTTGCCATCATGTTCAGCAAAATCTACATATATTACGCCCTAGCTTTGTGTCTTCAACGGTCGGAATCCATCACGTATATGTAATGATAAATCTTAAACATAAACACCAAAGACGGCCAAGTATCTATATGGATAGATGTGGAATGCTTCAAATTGAATTTGATCTCTGATGACAAATGATACCGATATTGTATATAAGAAGATTCTGGAATTTCGTCAGGATTGTTACGTATTATTACGTGTCTATGACGGTGATTGTTATTAATGCTGTAATAATCTGATATGATAACTATAATAACCGGATATGATAACTATACTAATCGGATACGATAAACAAATACTACCCGAACTCGCAGCAGTCCGAGGTATTCTGTAAATGGATTTACTACGCGTGGTGGTGAGGGTACCTTGGCGACCTTTACATCCAAGCATTGTTTCATCCCAGCATCAGCAACATCGACGTAGTCTTTGACAACCACCAGCGTCTTTGATTCCCTGGTTCTCGATAATTCGGCCAGATTTCTCGCGAAGATGCCTCGCGACGTCATTATAACAAAATCAATAAGTACTTGCGGGGTCGGGCTTGTGGAAGCTTTGCTTCTTGCGTGTGCATACAGTGCTTCGACAACAAGATGTCCATATATTGGGTAGACCGTCCGATTCTAGTGGCGATAGCTTTGAATAAAACAGTAGAAGATGACTCTGTTGTCAAGGGGCAAAGCCACAATGTAAATAATCAACAATCTGACGTTGCGGTACAAGCCCGTAGGAGTCAGAATACAAATGATGTCGCGCAGTTACTAAGTATGCGACCCAATGAGTCCAAGCTCCTGATGATGAATTCAGTTTGATGATTCCGGTTTCCCACGTGAGGTAAATCATCGACGCAAGTTCATCCCGCATAAATACACAGAAGAACTTGGTCAGAAGGTATTCTGAGAAGCGTCCCGGGTAGTCGAAGATCTTTGCCTGAGGGTATCTTGCGAGTCCTCCCGGGTAGTCGAAGGCCTTTTTCTTGTAGTATTTGCCTACGGGATGCTATGCGGCCTTTTAGAAAAATTGTAGGTTTTTTCAGCGACCGTCTTACTCAGAGCTATTTCGGATGCGGTTTCCACAGCCCCTAACGCATCTACTTTTGCCGCAGTCAACTCGCTAACATTTGGTGGCTCAGTCAAAATGGGGAAGCTACCAATATGAAATTACCGCCAATATTTATTTTGGAATCCACGCGTGCTCGTAGTCATAAATAGTTATTCCATCAGAAAAAAGCCATCGCTTGGTATCCAGCAGAGACAGACTTACTTTGGTGCAACGATACACACCCATACAATGTTTCTTTGACCGAAATAGATTCACGTCGTTGTTAAGGACACTCCACATACATGTTGTGCTTGAGATCTTTCGCAACCACAACTCGAGAAACAAATTTTACCATCATAATATTTTACCTTGATATACCGTTGGAACTGTACGTTCCTATCACAATGGAATATATTTTGGAGTGCAGTCCAAGGTATTCTTCGATGGACTTGTCTGCGAATTCATCTCTAAATTTCCCCACTACTTTCGTGTTGGTGTTACTAAAAAGAGAATGTCACTTCGGGTAATCACTGGTTTGACACTCGTTCACAAACGAATCAGTATCTGTATACATCATATTGATATTGTCACCTACCGCGGCGCCATTGAGTCGTAGTAGAACTTGCACATTTGTAATTTGGTTCAGTCTAGCACGGTCGTGTCAACCGGGCTGGTGCATTCAACGAACTTGCCTTAACTTGTATACGAACGTACACTAGCACCGTGACATCCTCTCGCGGGGCCCTGACAGCCTTTCCGGGCAGAGGATGATCGCTGTAGGTGTGATGAAGCTCGTCGGTTTATTCCAAGTCGACTTCGAAGAAATATACATGGTCACTGTTTTTGTCGTACTCGCGTATATGTTTGTGTATGTCCGCAAGACGCATAGCTTCCAGATCGAGCCGACTATTTCGAAGGGCGGGGTCGTATCCGTCAAAGCATGGGTAGTTTTCAAGAGCAAAAGGTGGCTCGCCATGAAAATTCCGCCACAGATAGCACGTTCAATATACAAATGTTGGTCAATGTCAGTGAACAGTTTCAACTAGATTTTGGTTTGCGACAGCAAAGCTTCCCAAGGTGGCGCTCTATAGTCGCATTTTGATTTTTAAAGATAAAGAATTTCCCCGGTTTACCTCACTGGTTACCGTATTTAAAAAGGCCTTCTATATTATAGATATTGTTCGAAGAACTTTTAATTCCCTTTATTTTAGTGTATGATAGATGTGCGTAAAATATGGGTTAGAGAGTATACAGCTTGCTTGTGCTTCAGATATGCGTCTTTCAAATAACTGCTAGCTCTGCTTGATCATTTTCACTTCCTGGACTTCAGATGTAAATTGCACAAGAAATAGCCGATAACTTATTTACATTTTATATATTTGGTAATTCATTCAATGCACTTGCAAAAAGCTGGTATTGTCTAGTCTGGCAAAATTCATTTTCCCCATTTTAATAACTGCTGAAGAAAGTGTACTTTAGACTAATTCAGGCTGAGTTACCTGCGTGCTTAGATCACGTTCAATTTCCACAAGTACAATATCCAAAGAAATTTCAGCCACAGTACATGAAATTAACAGAGAGGTATACCTACATTCTCTCCACTGCGCATGTTGCAAATGTAAACAACTTGACCTTACACCACCACATTTCTCAGAAGTTCATTAATATCTGTACAGCGCCATCCCCCATCCCACGTAATTCCTGGTGAGGAGAAATAATGCACAGTGGCTCTACCACAGCTCCATCGTATCGATGAGTAATCGTAAAGCGGCTGTCGCCGTTCTCTGCAAGGTTGTTCACGAATGTGCTCGGGCTAGAATTAAAGAACTTCAGAGAGACAATCAATTGCTGCTGTCCCAGTCGAAATTTCATGTGTTTTGTTTTATTTTTCCAGATTGCTGGCTATGGAACTTTTTCAGCGTCCAGTACTTGTTCCAATTTCGAAGTCTGCGTAAATAACATATGGGACTTTCATTGTACCGCTGTACATTTCAGATTATTCTTGCAAGGTTACGGCATTATCGTACTCTATGTCTTCTCGCTGACTCTTCCGTACTAAAATTCAAGGTCGTCAGGCAGCTGTAGGGTGCTAAATATATGCATATAACGTCTACATGGAAATTTCCTCTCCACTTACTTGCTGTGCTTTACAATTCGGGGAAAGTCTATACGTAGTGGAATAGTTCCGTGTTGCTCAGGTTTAACAACAAGAGGTCAACGTTAGCCACACTCGTGCAAGTCTATCTGTGATCTGTGATACGGCGTCTGTTTTCCTCATCAGCGACCACTTGTACGAGTTCTGCCCGCCTGGCCCGTGAAAAACTTTTGATATGTAACTGCGCAGCTGCTTGACGAAGTTGACTTGCAATTGGATGGGGTTCATCTGGTGGAAGTCGCAATAGTACAAGTATATCTGCCTTTGCAGCACCTATCGGCATCCTCAGTCCACGTTCCAGCGCGGATTGTTTAATCTGATTTACAGTCGACATAGTCATAAATAAAGGATAAAATACATTGTCTAATTGTTTATTTCTAATTGTTTATTTCCAGGATAAGAAACCGCAATGATTCCATCCTGGATATTATTTAATTGACTTAATTGTCTTTCTTTCACAATGGCATCGTTGGGTTTTTCTTTGACGACAGGTTCCACATTCGTGCTAGCAAGTTTGCGTCGCCGCTCCTCATATGTATGCAGTGGTATCTAAATCCTGAGGTCACAATATAGATAGGGTTCAAATTTCCAGATCAGGCCTTTGCAAATAAACAGGTTTGTTCTTTCCGAGATGATGAAATTCACTTGCAAGCCTGGATAGAATTTCTCTCAAATCGGTCTCTGCCTAAATGAGCTCAAATGATCCATCACCACCAACTCGTGTAAGGTCAGACTCTGTACTTTTGTATCCAACAAAATCAAATGTCCTGGAGCGATTGTGTATATCAGTTGTGGTTTTTGCTTCATTTAACTTCGGCGAGTATCTCCCATTGACTGTGCTGCTTCGTTTCTGCGGCGTTGTGGAACAAACAGTATAACTCATTTGTATATATATTTCAGTGAGTTCTTCTACAGTCTGTGTAAAGTCCAGGGCATTCATTTTAAGTTCAGAGGCCATAAACATATTGTACTCATGTTAGGTACTCACCAGAACATAACATATACAAAATCTGTGTAGTTTGTGTTGCATGTTCTTGAAGCAGTTGGGTTTGAATAGATTGATTGTATATTATAGTGTATGTGGCCTATTTAGTTTTGTTATATTACGCAAAAGCCAAGGAGCATTCGGAACATCTCAAACCGTTTCGGACAAGTTTACAAATAACCTCTGATATGGTTGTAGGAGTTTGGTGCTTCGCCTCCTGCGGAACACACGACATATATTAAGATGGATAAGGCCTACAATGTCTTGATGGAGATGTTGTCTCCTTCTGGGCCATATTGTGCTATGTGAACAAAAGAATATAGTTCAGAATGTAGTTCCTAATAGTAGAGAATTACTTTCTAGGTTTCTTTCTGGACTTGACTCGCTAGGCTGAGAATGTCCCGATTAAGCCACGGAGCTGAACTCAATAGTCAGTTTAATTTCTGTTAAGAATTTCAATGCTAAGTTCAACTAAATGCTAGGAACATACTTTAATGGTTGAAAATTCTCCAGGAAAAAATCACTGAAAAATATAATTCATTTTCTTAACGGCTACAAAATAGAATGCAATAGCACCACATTGTCCCAAAAAGTGTAAAGATTTCTAAGAGAAGCACTAACGAGTCAATTTCACGTCATGATATATATCAAGTTTGGTTTAAAAAAATTAGTTTGTAAAATATTTTGCCTATTTTTATAAAATGTTAGCTTTAATAGTTATGAAGTAAATAACAGATTTCAAATTTTAACGCTTTTCATGAAGTAATGTACAGATAAATGTTAACATCAACACTAATTTAAGAGATACATAGTTCAGTGATTATGAGTTATTTCATAACATAGCTTTGCTACATATAATTGTATCTTTGAAAGACAAGAGAAATTAGAATATTCATCAGAGAGAAACGCTCTGCTGCTTGTCCTCACTGATTCATTAAGAGCTCATTGACTCATTAAGAGAGATTTATTACCTCATTGACTCATTAAGAGAGATTTTTACGTCATTGACTCATTAAGAGAGATTTTTACCTCATTGACTCATTAAGAGAGATTTTTAGAGTTCGCACCAGAGATGAGGTTATACGGAAACGATTCTTCGTTTTTCCCTGGGTAAATAAAAAAGGTCTAATTGTGCATTAAGTTCGCAATGTTAGTTGCTTACATGTCTATAGGAAGTTGTTTACTTTTGGAATATGTTCTTCTTACATATGACATATGCACAGTGGTGAAAAATGGAATTCTCTGATCGGTGATTTCTGCCTCCTGGCCAAAGCTTTAGGCAAATGTGAAACTTATCCTGATTTTCGCAAAACTCAACCTGTCTGTATCCTACTTGGACCAAACTAATTTTGCTCGTACGAGAGAAAGACTAACTTCAGACCATAAACGCGAGCCCGGTATAGGAGATTATTTAGACTTTAAATAAATGGCTCGAAATATTGCGGCATTTTTGGGAAGTTACTATGCAAAATACGAAGAAGATTTACATTACTTGAAATCATTGAAAAGCTTAGCTCTTGCTTTGTTTGCTAGTAACTTGCTTATATGTCTGAGGTTAAGTGTGGTGGCATTACAGCTCCTATCCAATACTAAGTCATCTTGCGGGTTGCTTGTATTGAAGATTACAATATCGACAAAAATCTTTCTACAGTCAATTTCATCTGGCAGAGTAAAGTTGGCAGACAATTAAACCTTAACAGAGGATGATACGGTGAACTTTAGGTTGACCATCGGGAATCCTTTTTCAAAACAGAACGTTGGTTAGTAGCGTGGTTCTGTTATGAAGTCGAGATTTGACTAGTAACAAACTCGGGTCGCCAGAACTAAGCAGGAAATGATGAGCGAATTGGCAGATCCAATATCAACATTCAATTTTACCATCTCTAAGTCGAGCAGAAAATCATAATAATATTTATAATCTTATTATTACCTGAGTTATAACTAAATGAAGTGAAGGTCTTCAGTCATCCGTAATCTGCTGGTTACAATGGACAATCAACCTGTTGATGCTTTTGGTTTGGGTTTCATGCTATTTTTTCAATACATGAAAGGCTTTAGAGGCCTGTATATCTGATGAAGAAAGAAGCCAGGAAGACCCGGGGAAGAACCATCGACCCATGGAAAGATACTTGAAAGCTTTCTCACATACCCACTTTGAGCTGAGACTCATACCCACGTAGACAGGGCTAAGATGTCAGTGATCTGTAAAGATAAGACCCGTAGACCCATGGGCTACCTGGGACCGTAGACCAATGGACTACCTGGAGCCTTAGATCAATGGGCTACCTGGGGCCGTAGACCCATGGGCTACCTGGGCCCGTAGACCCATGGGCTACCTGGGGCTGTAGACCAATGGGTCACAAGAGGTTCCATCAACTTGGTGACGGCTTCACGTGTGAATCGACAAAGATAAAATCTATTACAAAGTCTTGTTGTTGTGAGTCCCCTTTTAGTAAATTTCTGAGGTGTTACGTATATGTAATTTAATTACTTGTGTGTTAGTTTTTAAAAAAATTAAAAATTTTGTTTCATTACATTTTTTTGTAATGATAATTTTCATTGGTTTTGAATCTCTTTTCTCGGAAAATTGACTTGACCCGATTAGATTATAACTTTACTTAAGCACTATTTTTAGCTCATAGATTTTGTAAACATCGAGTGATAACGATTGGCTATTGCCAAGGTCATTTCGGCCCGCATGTTTGCTGAACTGTAAACAGTCTTTATTTTTTTTTTTTTTTTTTATATATTTTCAGTGTGAGAATTTGGTTCTTAGATAGGGCTATTCTTGCCTATGTGCTAATTTTCGTTCTTTTTATTACGCTATTCAAATGTTAAGAGACCACCTGACCCATCACGCGGGAATGAAATGACGTTTTAGTAGGGTTAAATACTCATTCCGAGAGCTTTCCAGCCAGTCGTATTCTTAACACCTTGAAGGCACAAGGTGTTTTATATTGTTGATGCCGGCTTGTTCTGAAGTTTTTCTATTTTTTGGAATTTAATAATTTATTCTCTGGAAAACTAAACAAGTGTACTTTTTATAAAAAGTTCTGGGACAAAGAAATTCAGTGGAAATTTATTTTGAAGTTTAACGGAAACATTATAAACAGTGATTTAATCGAGGATCTGTTACCATTAGTACAGACATCTGACGTCAATGCCTATATATTGGAATTTCATCGAGATTCGAACCCGGATTCTATTAGAACCGTTTAGTGATAGGACTTATATTTTTTCAATCTTAGGATTAAATTTTGGGTTATATTCACAAACCGTAAGTCCTATTTCCAATTTTTACATTGTTTTCTAGGGAAATAAACTATTTTGTTAAAATATACAAAGCTTGTTGGATTCACTCTTTTCTCTTGTTATTTTTGTACGAGCCTACACGTAACAAGAGAACAATTGGGTGCTCGTCCTTGGGATATTTGAAGCTTGGCTAAAATATTTCAGAAATTTTTTTTTGGGGGGGGGGTAAATTCCCCTTATTTTTAAATCCCAAGAACTATTTTACATTTTGTTTGAAATCATTAGTGAAAACAACAGGCTTTCATTCACAATGTCGTTAAAAGTGGAGACGTTTCTTTCTACTCCTACTCAGGCGCAGTTGGATAGTTTGAAAAGAGATGAGTTGCTTGAACTTGCCAGAAAATACGATCTTTCTGATGCAAAATCTTCCTTAACGAAACAAGAAATTAAAAATATTTTGATTCAATATATGGTAGAGAAGAATGTTCTTGATAAAAGTGTTTTGGCTTCGGTCAGTAGGTCGGTATCAGACTCTGACATAAAAGTAATCGAATTAAACATGAAATACAAGATGGAATTGGAGTTAAGGAAGCTCGAGCTTTAGAAAGAGGATAGAGAGAAACAATTGCAATTGCAATTTGAGAAAGAGGAGAGAGAGACAGGAGAGGGAGAAAGATAAACAGTTACAATTTTAAAAAGAGAAGGATGAAAGGGAATTTCAAATTAAAATTAAAGAATTTGAGATGCAAGTGAAAAGCACATTTCCACTTCACATACAAATTCAAGTTTTAACATTACAAGAAATATCAGGTTAGTGCCCCCATTTAGAGAAAAAGAAGTAGACAAATATTTTATTTATTTTGAAAAACTTGCTGAAAATTTCAAATAGCCAAGGAGCATTGGACTTAATTATTGCAATGTGTACTTTTTGGCAAGGATCGATATATCTCTGCATCCATGTCAGTACAACAAAGTTCAGACTATGATTTGGTTAAGGAGTGCATCTTAAAGGGTTATGCGTTAGTCCCTGAGGTTTATCGGCAAAATTTCAGAAACTCTAAAAAGAAAGCTGGACAAACTTAATGTTGAATTTGCAAGAGAAAAAGAGCAGTTATTTAGGAGATGGTGCTTAGCCAAGAAAGTTGAACATGATTATGAAAGTCTCGAACAACTTGTGTTACTTAAAGAGTTCAAAAACTGTGTTCCTAATGACATTAAGAATCATCTTGAAGAGCATAAGACTGAAATCTTGGAAAATGCTGCTCTTGCTGCTGATGAGTATTCCTTAACTCATAAATTTCGTGTTGTAGGCAAATCATTCACTCAGCAGTCTACAGGTAGAAAGGTATTTCAGCCTAATACGACTCCTCCTAAAACTCAATCTGGCACAACTTTTAAAAATCAAGCTTCTGATAAACTTGATTCAAAATCCTTGTCTCTTCCTACGTGTACCTATTGCAAGAAAAAAGGACACGTCATTTCTGATTGCTTCAAACTGAAGTATAGACATCGGAATCAAGACAGACCTATCCCAAATGCTCTTATTTCTAAGAGGTCAACGTCATGGTCATGTATTGAAAGCAATGCATTTGTTGGGTGTAATAAACCCCAGTCTGATTTTATTATGGAGAATTATGAACCATTCATGTCGAAGGGTTCTATATCACTCTTGGGTGATTTGGCCAATCCTATCCCTATTAAAATGTTAAGGGATACAGGAGCTTCTCAGAGTCTTTTATTATCAGGTACTTTGGCTTTTTCTGAGAAGTCTTGTTCTAATGAGAGTGTTCTCATTCAGGGAGTAGAGTGCGGCTTTGTTAATGTTCCTCTCCATTCTGTAAATTTGTCATCAGACTTAGTTTCAGGACCTCTGACAGTCGGGATAGTGTCTACTTTACCCGTTGAGGGCATTCATTTGTTACTTAGCAACGACCTAGCAGGAGACAAGGTTGTGGTTAATCCATTGTAACTGACAAGCCTTCTTTGGATCTGAAAGTTGATCCTATTGAAAAAGAATACCCTGATTTATACCCAGCTTGTGCAGTTACCAGAGCTATGTCAAAGAAAGCTCTTTAGAATGATTTCGATAAGGAAAATATTCCTTTAGTTGACACATGTATTGGTCAGGCTTTTGATGAGGTCACTTTCACTTCTAATTTGGTTCAATCAAAAGGTATTGATCACAGTGATACTCTTTTAAATACTCATGCTCTTTTATCTAATCAGGGTGATAAACGACAATCACTTGTCGTCGAAAAGGAAAAAGATCCTGAGACCTCCTGTTTGTTTCAGAGGGCCATTAGTGAAACTGAAGCCACTGAAGTACCTGTCTGTTATTTCATTAATAATGGAATTCTTATGAGAAAATGGAGACCTCCCGAGGTACCTGCTAGTGACGAGTGGTCCGTGAACCAACAGATTGTAGTTCCAAAATCTTACAGACAGGAAATACTTAGTTTGGCCCATGAAACTCCTCTGGCTGGTCATTTTTAGGGATATATAAAACTTATCACAAGATCTTGACTCACTTTTATTGGCCAAAAATGAAAAGTGATATTTGTAAGTTCTGTAGATCTTGTCATACTTGTCAAATGGTAGGAAAACCGAATCAAAAGATACCTAAGGCTCATCTACAATATATTCCTTCATTTGACGAACCATTCAGTAGAATTATGGTAGATTGTGTTGGTCCCTTACCTAAGACCAAGTCAGGCAACCAATATTTGTTGACCATTATGTGTGCGTCAACAAGATTCCCAGAGGCAATTCCTTCGAGGAATATTAAAACCAAAAACTTAGTAAAAGCTTTGATAAAGTTTTTTACTCAATTTGGCCTTCCCAAATCTGTCCAATCTGGTCAAAGGTCAAATTTTCTGTCTGGAATTTTCCAGCTTGTTATGCTTGAATTTGTTACTCAGCAATTCAAGTCAAAAGTGAAACTATGGTTTCACAAAACTTTACTTGAGAGAATTTTTGAGTTCATTCTCTCTTGCTCATTCTTCAAAATTTTCTTCAATTTATATCTTATGGCCCTTACAGAGTAAATAAGAAAATGAATGAGTTAAATTATAATAATAGTACTCTGATCTAAATAAATTAATGGAGTACTAGTATATTGAAAGAGATAGCCAAGTAAATTATGCAATGAATTTAGTTGTACCTGTCCCACAAACTGAGGATTTAAGTGAAGAAATTCAATTGGATAATGTTGATCTTGGAGCAACAAATCTTCGGAATTCGGAAATTATGAATAATCTGGACCAGAAACTTTTACAACAACAAGAAAGGAATGAACTTAAACAGTTATTATTCGAATATGAGCACTTGTTTCCAGATATTCCTATGAGGACAAACAAAATTTTTCATGACGTTGAAATTGTAGATTCAAAATCTGTGAAACAACAACCATAATGGATGAACCCTCTCAAACAGGAATACTTGAAAAAGGAAATTCAGTATTTGCTGGAGAACGATTTCATAGAGCCCAGTAAAAGTGATTGGAGTTCACCATGTATATTTGTTCCGGAACTGAATGAAACTTTCTGTATGTGCACTGATTATAGGAAGGTGAACAGTGTGACAAAAACAGATTCATTTCCATTACCAAAAATCCATGATTGTATTTATAAAATTGGAAATGCCAAGTATGTCACCAAATTTGACCTTTTGAAAGGATTTTGGCAAATTCCACTAACGGAAAGAGCGAAAGAAATTTCGGCATTTGTGACTCCAGATGGACTCTATCAATATAAAGTAATGCCGTTCGAGATGAAGGGTTCCCCAAATACTTTTCAACGCTTGATGAATATGATTACCTCTGGTCTAGATAATTGTGATGCTTACATCGATGACGCCATCATCTACAACGACATCTAGAAAAGACATCTAGCCACGATTCGGAAATTCTTTGACAGACTCACTGATGCAAGTTTGACAATCAATTTATCTAAGAGTGAGTTTTGCCGTGCTTGTGTAACATTTCTAGGACATATTGTGGGACATGGTCAAGTTAAACCTATAGATGCTAAGGTCATGGCTATCTCTGATTTCCCTGTGCCTGTCAGTAAAAAGCAACTGATGCGATTTGGGATGTGGCCGGATAATATCGAAAGTTTTGTTCCAATTTTTCTAATATTGCTGAACCCCGACAAACTTGTTAAGTAAGAAAAACAAGTTTCTTTGGACTAAAACATGTCAGGAGTCTTTTGATTGGTTAAAAGCCATACTTAAAAGTGCGCCGGTTCTTACAGCTCCAAATTTCAATCAATCTTTCAAATTATCTGTTGATGCAAGTGATGTTGGGGTTGGAGCAGTATTGATTCAAGAAGATAGAAATGGTGTTGATCACCCACTGTGCTATTCTCTAAGAAATTAAATAAGCACCAAAGAAATTACCTAACAATCGAGAAGGAATGTTTGGCTTTAATATCGGTATTACAGCATTTTGAAGTTTACATTAGCTCAGTTCCTTCTCCGTTTGTTGTGTTTAGTGATCACAACCCCCTTACTTTCATCGACAAGATGAAAAATAAAAATCAAAGATTATTAAGGTCGAGTTAGTTTTTACAAGAATATAATCTGAACATCAGGCACATCAAAGAAAAAGGCAATCTGATTGCAGATTCACTTTCCCGTGCATGGAAATATTATTTCATGTACACTTTGTATAATTCATAAAAGTTTTCTTACGTAATTTTATTTTACCTCATGTATAATCTACATATGGTAAAAAGAAATCTTTATTACATAAATCTTTCTTTTTCTTTATGGGGGAAGTGTTACGTATATGTAATTTAATTACTTGTGTGTTAGTTTTAATTTTTTAAAACATTTTGTTTCATTACATTTTATTGTAATGATAATTTTCATTGGATTTGAATCTCTTTTTTCGGAAAATTGACTTGACCCGATTAGATTATAACGTTACTTCAGCACTACTTTTAGCTCAGATTTTGTAAACATCGAGTGATAACGACTGGCTATTGCCAAGGTCATTTCGGCCCGCATGTTAGCTGAACTGTAAACAGTCTTTCTTTTTTAATATATTTTCAGAGTGAAAATTTGGTTCTTAGATAGGGCTATTCTTGCCTATGTGCTAATTTTCGTTCTTTTTATTACGCTATTCAAATGTTAAGAGACCACCTGACCCATCACGCGGGAATGAAATGACGTTTTAGTAGGGTTAAATACTCATTCCGAGAGCTTTCCAGCCAGTCGTATTCTTAACACCTTGAAGGCACAAGGTGTTTTATATTGTTGATGCCGGCTTGTTCTGAAGTTTTTCTATTTTTTGGAATTTAATAATTTATTCTCTGGAAAACTAAACAAGTGTACTTTTTTATAAAAAGTTCTGGGACAAAGAAATTCAGTGGAAATTTATTCTGGAGTTTAACGGAAACATTATAAACTATGATTCAATCGAGGATCTGCTACCATCAGTACAGACATCTGACGTCAATGCCTCCATATTGGAATTTCATCGAGATTCGAACCCGGATTCTATTAGAGCTATTTAGTGATAGGACTTATATTTTTCAATCTTAGGATTAAATTTTGGGTTATATTCACAAACCATAAGTCCTATTTCTAATTTTTACATTGTTTTCTAGGGAAATAAATTATTTTTGTTAAAATATACAAAGCTTGTTGGATTCACTCTTTTCTCTTGTTATTTTTGTACGAGCCTACATGTAACAGAGGTATCTCCCTTTTAATACAATTACGAGGTATCTGCCTTTTCTTGTACTATTTCGTATGGTTTATTCATGAACTCAAGAGTTACCATCTATACATTTCTGCAATCATTTTATTTTCGCAATTTTTGGCGGTCATCAGTGTAGTTTCCGTTTTAAAAAATAACGAATCTGTGGCATCTGCGAAACAAAATTGAGACATTTGTACAATTTAATCATTTGCTTCGATAAGCGTTGTAATGTTATAATACTGATAAGCGGGGCATTGATTTAATTATCGTGCTTTGAAGTTTAAAAAGATAAAAAAAAAAAAAAAACAAACTGACATTTCAATCAAACAGTATAACAATAACCAAAAAATATGAAAATGGGCTAGAACTGAAAGTAGATCACATACAACACAGGACGATAATAATACTAAGAGAGGCTGCCACTACTTTGAACGAAGACATGCTTAAAATCAATTTGTTGGTTAATCAATTGTTAGCTGATTTTAATCCAAACACAACATAATCAATGACCATATCCAGGTAAAATTAAAGGAAACAACACCCACAAATCCAAAAATTTAATGAAATATACGGTTATTAGAAATGTCACTTCTCATAACAACTTGGGCCTAAATTTAAATGAATTCTTATCTTGGTATATTCATATACAGGAAATATCTACAAAAACATGGAAAAAGTTAGACATACAAATAAGCTTGAAATTTAAGCTGATATAAAATCATTAAAACCTCTTTATTTCACCTGTATAAGACCTATTTTAGAAGTTGAGGGATATTATGCGGGACAACTGCACCCAGTATTAGAAATATTGACTTAGAATAATACAAGCAGGCAGAATCGTTCTTTCTGCAACAAATCTACATTATATAATACAATTTTAAAGCGATACAAACATAAAATAATAACTTTATAAACAACATGTATCATGGCATGGCTCCTGGATACATTCGGGCTATGATTCTGTCAAGTGTGTAGCAGGTAAGTAATAGACAACTTCCAGATGGAACAAGCCTCCAAACGGCCTTCACTAGCACACATCTATTTCAAAGATCATTTTTACTACCGTCTGTTGCAGAATGGAGTCTTGTTTCTTTGAAAATTAAAACAATCCTTTGTTGTACTCTTTAAAATCACGCCTAAATACGAATCTAGGAAGTATTAATCTATTACCATCCTGGAAAAAGACCAGCACAAATTATGCGCTCAACATTTTGACTTGGTTGAAGTCTACTGAAAGAAGATCTTTTTAAAAGCGATTTGTCACCTAGCTATAGAGGTTAATGTGGTGAACCAGACACCGCAAAGCATTTCTCTCAGACTGCACTAAATATGTGAGCCTCAGAAACCGAACAATGGGAATTCTGCCCAATGTTAAACGTATAATTTCTTTATTAATAGGTAACCCCGTGCAACCGGTTGAGGTTAACAAGAAGAGGTTCGAGGCGGTATTTCAATACATAATTACAACTAAAAGACTTGCTTGATTAATCACTACTAATGTCTTCAGTCTATACTTCTGTATCTCTGGTATGTATTTTGTTACTATATCTAATCCCTGGGCCATCCGTCTTCCAACTCCATTATTGCCATCATTTTTATAATTTTCTTTGTTACTTTTTTTCCACTTTTTGATTTGCAAGTATGCAGTAAAGTCCTTCTGCTGTAAATGCTTACAATTTACTGTCTGCTATTATTGCATGCCGCATATACTATTTTCGTTTAATATCTCATTATCATGTTTCCATGTCTGCAATATCATGCCTTCATTACCCATAGTCAGTCATATTATAAAAAGCGGTTATTATTGTTAATGTGGAGATAGCTCGAAATGATCTTATGATTATTGCTAAAACCTCTATGTCTACTGTTCGATTTTTATGTACATTCCGAGATGACGGATACAAATAAATATTGTTCAAAGAAACATAAAAATTAATAGATCAGAAAATGAATCATCCGATCAAACCATTGGATTTTAAATTAGAATGAAATTAAAAACTAAAAATAAGTTCTGAGATCTGTTGATGAATTTACGACATGGGGAACTAAGTTGCAAAGTCTGAGAATGATCCAATGGTGTACACAGCAGGTACAGTTATGAAAAAGACATTCGCTAATGCTGGATACTAGATGAAAAAGCGTCATTATGACGACAAAGCGCAAGATTTACGTATACTTTTATGAATACATTAAACATGAGGGAGGGAATGGCAATTCTTACAAAAATAGTAAACATCTTTTATCATTATGTAAGATGACGCAATTTGATTTTGTCCATATGCAGTAAATAGGCGTAATAGTGCAATTTCTTAACCAAAGACATATATAAAAAGATGCCTTTCCAATAAAGACTTCATACAGTGTTAAAGTGCCATATTGTTATTCAAGCGTTTTGATGCTATATTCTAAATATTGTAGAAATCATGCAAAATTAACCGATTTGTCATTTATCTTAGATCCCCCTTAGTAAATAGACGTTCACGAAAAGACATTTTGCTTTCAAAATTTTATTAGCGTCTGCAAATTGTCGATAAAGTACTTCAAGTGTATCATATCTAGCACTGAATTAATCAAATGCCTCCCTCTACTTCCATCTGAAATAAAATACAACATACCGACAAGGCAGCTTGAAGACCTTCTAGCTAGCGAAATGATTATGCCGTCAAAATTTCTTGGAAAAGATTCTTCGGCAGGATTTAGAAGATTCGTTTTCTTCTGAGAACACTGTTTAAATGCCATACCAATGTATATAAAGTAAACGAAATTCAATATAATTTGAACAGAAAATAAAATTTGGAAGCGCTATTTAAAAAAGACAGAAAAATTCGACATAATAATTGAAAAACACGCTCAGTTGTGTTTTCGATAATAATTTTATCACTCGGTATTTTTCGGAGTGTATAGCTTGCCTGACGTCATATTTTGAACACACACCTTACTTCCTTTTCTAATGTAGCATAAACAAAACACGTGTTACAGTTTTATATTAGTTACTTTTATCATCATAATCCTGCCAAGAGGAGATCGTGGAGATACATGCAAGAGTATCTGGTAAGGTGTGTTGCGGCAAATTGTGGGAATACAAATACAGATAGGTATTCCACGCATCCAAGCACTTCAAATTTTGTAAAAAATCAAAAGGGCATGATAGCCATTCTGCCGTCTTGTGGAAACTATCTAAAATAATGCACAAATTATGCTTTCGATCGCCTGTACAATCCACCTTTGGGTATTTCTGAACAGATTACGCGACAGTTTCCGGTATAATTTCATATGCAAGAAACTTTCCTGCCCTAAGCATAGATTTTAATGAATTTAAATAAAGTCGAATTGAAACTAAGTCATCCCTACCTCAGTCCCAGTCTGACGTTATGTAAATGTATTTAGAAGTTTACTGTACACATCCGTACACATGGTTCTTTTCAAACATGAGCTTTTGAATTGTCACTGAGAAAATGTTTAACTGGGCAGGATGACGTGCCACCGCAGATAACTATCATCTTCCGTCTTAGTCAAAATTTCGGACTTTTTACGTATTTGTTTCGCTTTGATGCACGTTGACTATGTGAAGCTCTCAACCAATTATTGCAATTTAGGGAACGCTGCCAAATAGCCGTTTTGGCAATGATACTACTGTTGTGTGAATGATGTCATTGACTAACCGATTGGAAGACACATTTTATTGTGACATTATCAGTATATTGTGACGTCTTTATAAAAATTATTCTTATTGTCAGCGATCCTAAACCAGGAATAGAATATATTTAATTAGTCTAATCTGCTTCTTTGGAATTTTACAGTATTAGTTTGTGTTCTATGAGTTCCAATTGAGATTTTAGTTCTTTCTATTGTACATTAGGCGAGAGCAGGTCTCTGTCTATAATTTTTGCAGTTCGGTACGTTATATACACTGATGAATATGGTAATTATTTACACAGTGCTGCTGTTCTACCAGCAGATTTATATTAGCGCTACTAAAGGAGGAAAAAAAGGTACAGTGCGTTAATATTAGTATCATTAACGATCTGATAATACCGTCTTTACGCCTTACAGCCTTTATCCGGATTCAAGTGGCACTGAATGCAATATAACCCAGAATTTTTGGCATTTGTAAATAATATACCAAATGTTCCGATTGGCAGTATTACGTGACCCAGTATGTCGGGATTTTCATGCTTGCTCGTCTCGCGAGAGATGTGGTTAACAAAACATTAACGGCAGTTGCAGGTTAACTAAGGGTAGCCCGGCTAATGAAAAACAGTTTCAGATATTTGAAGCATCCTAGGCAATGAATAACCCAAAATGATCCATACTGAAATATTCAACATTATATAGGAAATGTCTGGAAATGTCAATCATCTGTTTATTCAAAAGTGGTCATATCATTACCCAGACAGCCATGAACACAGGTGAAAAATAAATGAAATAAATGGTGTATTTGCGTGTTGGGCGTGCTCATTAGAGAACAAAGCAGCGTGTGCAGGATAAATGTTCCATGTCATCCGCTATAATCTTTTTACAACTCTATGGACTTAACTAAGTAACAGAAAGAAACGAAAACAACAAGCTTAGTACAATCAACAAATAAATTCATTTCTCAAAGTTACAAAGTAAAACTTTAAGATGAACCTAGAGTATTATGAATTAAATCCCGAATAATCCTAAAAGTTATATCACAAGTCTAAAAGTATAGTGTTTCAAATGAACTTCAATACTGAAGGCCCTAGTGTACCAACAGTCTTGAATTGGTTGATGTGCTAATAGTCTCGATGTATCACAATAATATAATCCAGAATGTCTTTCAACGATTTCATATTAACCCCTTAATAGTGCAAATTGTCCAAAATATCAATATTCCAATTAACAATTATTAAATAAATGATTCCTCTCAAATTATATCTGAACACAAAAAGAGAATAATTCCAGAGACTGAACTTAAAGAAGTAATGAAATAATTTTTAGGACAACAATTTTACAAAATACCCAAGACACAATACAATGACCAGGACTTGGGTCAGAAGTCTACGCACACAATACAGAACAATCTAAATAAGTAATGTAGTTATATACAAAAGGAAGATTTGATAACCAACAGCAAACCACGAATGGTTAAAATACGTATGCTTTATAAAAAAAAAAAAAAAAAAAAAAAAAAAACTTCGACAGTCGTTGACGTACATGCTAAATCAGCCTAAATATACCTGTCTTCTTCTATTATCGAGTGAACCAATGAGGATGAAGAATCTATTCACAGCAAGTCTTGTAAGTCTGGGGAAGTTGATTAAATATATTATTTCTTATATTTTTTTTCTTCATAAGGGGAGGTGTTTTGTACATTTAGTTGATTATTTGTTGGCTTTTCTTAATTATCAAAAGTTATATACATTTGCATTTTGTACTTGATCTTGTCCAAATTCAAGCTCACTGTGTACCTGACTAGGGACATTGATTTTGTAAACAACATAATACATAGCTAATATTACTTTGTGAGTATTGATTAAATATTAGGATCATTATCAATGGAGGTAAACATTTTCATCTTAATCTGAGTCTAGAATATTATATTTCATCTGGAAAAAAACCTGGTGTATATGATGTTTAAGTGACAAACCTTATCTTGTTGACAATTTAAAATGTTCTAGAAATTAACTTTTGACCCTCACCCTGGTTCTATCTTTTGTGTCTTAGCTTTTAATATAACTTTGTTTACTTGAGAAATTACACATTCTTGCCTTAGCATCTTGAAGTAGAATCAGTCTATTGTTGCACTCAGTTTTTCAATTGGGTAAAATTATTTATTCAAGTTATTATTCACTGGAAAAACAATATGCTCATTAATAATATTCTCGGACTGGAACATTAATTTGGAATTATAGTGAATTCAGACAAGAACATTTCTGTATTATATTACTGTGACAACATTACAAGACTGTCAGTACAACATCACAGTTCAGGTAATTGGCACATTATCAGGTTCGAGACTACAGGCACATCAACCTATTCAGTATTGGAACTTATTCAGAATACCATTAGAATTCATTTGGAACTTCATGCATTTTAGACATGTAATAAAACTTTTAGGACTGTTTGGGATTTAATTCACAATACTGTAAGTTCGTTTTTTGCTTCTATTTTTCCCTTTGTATTCCTGGGAAATAAATTATTTCTTAAATTTTACAAAACTTGTTGGTTTTCACGCTTTTCTGTTATTTAGTTTAAGACCATGGAGTCGTAACAATATACTGTAAATCAGAAAAAATTTCCAATATCCAGTTAGTCATATATATTGGTGTAGATTTGAGTACGAAAAGTCCTAAAGTCCTATTGTGTTACTATTTATTGTATTGATATCTGTAATGCTAAAATGCATTGATATGTCGTAAGTTATAACATAACGTTGGGAATATTGATGTTACCTGATTCATTCTTGATACGCAATGAATTTAAATCGGATTAACGTCGATACGAGTTAGAGCCCTATGTGCGTTTGGTGACCACATTTAATTTACACGGACCTGATTCATAGTTCAGTTGTAAATTGTATTTAACCATTTGCGAAATTAGTCCAATAAATCTTGACTAAGTGAATAAATGTTGTGGTGTTTTATCACAATTTTTACCTTTAAGAAATAATTAATTGGCATGCGGCCATGCATAGATGTTATATTGGTCATTTGGACCTAAAGGAGTTATTAGAATAATATATATATATATATAAAGCGAATCAAGACTTCTGATTAGTTCCAACTTCTATATTAAGATTTCTAACATCACTTAGTCTAACCCTGCCGCTACGATGTCACCCGGGAACACAAGTCTTTGCAGTCGCAAACGTTAGTGTAAAACTCAAGATTGGGTAACAGTAAGCATTGTGTTTGCACCTTTTGTGTTCACCAGTGTTAAACCCAATTAACACGAGGCTTTGACAATGTACATATTCCACGCTTCATGTCGCGAACTGGGTCAATCAGAACACGTTCCGACCTTTCCACCAATGTTTGGGAATTCAGCTAATGAAATACCTCAAAATCTCATATTTTTCTAGACATATTGCCTGCAGTCATTCAAACCAAAATAACATGGAAAATTTTAAGGAGTATAATTGAACGCCATTAACGTAGCAGAAGGTGTGTCTCAATCACCTAACAAAAATGCCTGCACAGACGGTTTGACCCGGAATCAGCCTCGTTTTGAGCTGCTATTGTACTCTTGCTTGGTTTGAATTTTGGCAACAATAAAAGAGATAAAAGCAAACAAACACATTGTTTGATTTTATGACTAAAGTCCTTAAAAGCTCTATTATTTTCAGCCATTTTTTAAAAAGTACTGCAGGCGTTTCTGCAAATTAAAGTGTCTAATTTCGACGTGTGGTGGCAGTAGAATTTCGAGAAAAGATAGATCGTCACCTGGAGAGCGCTTTGGTTATGTCTAAGACCGACTTTTGTACAAAAGACTACGACTTGTTCCGACTGCATTTGCGTGTGGCCTTCTGTTTAGCGGATTTGGCAAGTCATTATCTTTTATAATGCACAGACTAACTAAGACGCGCGCACGGACGAAAAACAGACAGAAGGAAACCTCACTATCATGCACGTCAACTAGACGAGGATTCATCATACTAAACAACGGCTCCCGTGGCATAAGTGGTTAGATCGTCCGCCTCAGATTTAGGAGGTTCGAACCACAGCCGAGTCATACCAAAGACTTATAAAAATGGTGCTAGCAGTTGCCTCGCTCGACACTCAACATTAAGTAGTTAGTGTTAGGACTGTTCGGCCTGATGTCAGGATAATGTGACTGGGTGGGACATAATGCTGCATGTCTGCAGCATGATGTCCCAGTGCTAGACATCACTATAAACTGCCAAACTGCAGACATCATAGCGATATGACTAAAATTGCTAAAGCTTCGTTAAAAATCCAATAAAAACAAACACTCATAATAAAGATTCCTGTATAAAGCAACTCTTCTTTGTATGTTTTATGAGAACAAATACAACTTCAGATATAGGTTGTGAGACGTGAATAAATGAACATGACACACAGACTAATAGAATGCGGTGTGTTCAGGGAGATTTTACTAGAAATTTGGTTCACGTCTATATTGTTGTTCGATTGTGATGGCTATCCTGGCTTTATTGAATGTATTTACGTTAAGATTTCAGCTGACGAAAGATCGTCAATAGATCTAATTTGTTAGACAAAACACAAACCTGATTGAATAACAATATGCTTACAACATTATCATATATAGTGGGCTACGTTGGGGTTCTTTTGACTTACACACCCTCAACGTTTTACTTTAAAGTAAATATAGTGGGAGTTTAATTTGCATAAATAGAAAACAGAAATGTGTCTATTGTTAGAAACTATTAAGTACACCATTGAAAACTTATTTAGAATTTATAATTTGAGACATAGATGCAGATAGAATGAACATTATCAAAGCTTACTGTTACCCATTCGAGAGGCTACACTAGCAATTACCACTGTAATTCCTAATGTTCACAGGTTCCACTTAGTGTTATAATCGCAGCCGCTAATGTATAGTGTATCTGGATAGCACTAAGTGGACGACTGACGCTAATGTAACTGGGTAACACTAAGCTTTGGTGGGATGAGGTAAGCGGCAGGGTGGCTCATAATGTACATACACAAAATGTAATTACTGACGTATTGTGTAACCATCTAAATATAGTCTAACGCAAATTGTAAGCAGTTAAATTTGCACAGCCACAACAAGTAACCATTAAGTTAACAAGGCACAGATATTTTTTGTTGGTGTACGCACTTTTATGTGCTGATGACAATTATATGCATTTACAATTGTAAGGTGGGAATGCGGTATTCCCGGAAACATCTTGTTTTCTCTGTATTTATCTTGTGAAAACATGTTACGGTACACATAGTCACAACGTAGCGATTTAAGTAGTGTTAAGACACCTGAAAGCCAAGGTGGGAACGAAGAGTGTTAAGACACGTGAACGCCAGGGTGGAACCGAAAAGAAGATCAGTGGGGTGCAAAATATTAATTGAAGTAACCTTGATGACACGTTTACACATGCATGATAACACAGGCGACAGGTTTGAAGTGTCTAAGTAAAACAACAGGAGCAAAATATCACTACCTGGGAATATGACAATGGGAAATAATCGAAGAAATTTGATTAATTAATAGCACAAGTGATGACAACACTGTCTACACTGTTTAGGAATGCTTGAAAATTATATCCCAACTCCGCTAACAGGGCTGGATCAAATGTGTAATTCATTCCCTTCATACAGAACCCCAAAATTATGCTTTTACCTCCAGGAACTGCAAGTAAACGTGCAAAGTTTGTCAAGCTAGCTTATTTTGTCGATATACTGCTTGTGGTGTTAGAAATTTCATTCACGCGAAATGTAATCTAGCGTACCTTCCCCAGCCTCGACAATATCTAAAAGTGAATGGCTTACAGCTTACAATACACATACATTTCTAATAATTAATCGAGAGTTTCATGCGGTTGACTTTTGACGACAACTTAATTTCTTGGATTCTAATCTACAACTGAAGCCCTCTTAGATTATATCGGGGACTTCAGGATGCACAGTCGCCGGTTAAGTACTCTGCAGCTGCTAAGAAAATGAACGGATAAGCCTCCCCAAGGCACCAATAAACTAGATGATGACGTTAAACATTGCGTCTTCATATCAATTCAAAACAAATACTATTAGAAAGTTTGAAATTATAAACAAATAATGTAATACATGAAAGTAGCTTTTAGATATCATTAAATGATCAATGCTTTTTAAGGTGTACCATAATGATCAGGAAATAACAATATCTGGATCAATAAATATCTTTATCTTCGGGATAACTGAATGATCAAAGTGGTCTAATCAGAAACCAATATTATTATTAAGTCAACTTGAACAGTACATAAACAAGATGGATATTAGCAAATATAACGCTAGAATGCACAGATCTATAATAAATGGGGAGATTGGCGTACGATGTTTGATATGGCAATTATGACGGCACGATATGTAACTACAAAGCGCAAGGACGCATAGAAACTTAATTATCTAACTGAGAGAATTTACGTCTGCTTAGCCAATAACGTGGCTTCAAAAACCAAATCGAATATATAAATAGTGCTTAGTTCAAATGATGAATGGAACACCTATATCTCTAACGATTATCCTATGTGAATCAAACTTATCAAACAGTTGCAGGTAACATTCAAAAGCATAAGGCAAAACCTACTTGCACATGTAGAATGAAAATCCACCCACTGTAGTGCACTATATAGATGACCTTACATGAGTGCGCAATTCAAATGAAATCTATGAAACTCGAATAATTTCTAGTTTCGAAAGTCTTGGCAAACACAAAAGATTACATTTTTCCACGAGTTCCATAAATTTAATTTGTAACCGGCACAATGTATCATTCTGTTTACCGCATAATCAAAAATACTGTTTGTGTTTTACCAACGGAATAACTGTAGTGAAATGAATTTGAAAATACATCCGGTTGCCTCGATCGCTCCGTCTTTCTTTTGCATAATGTTATAGCGTCGACTGGAACGTCATATAAAGATAATCGACATTTTGGGGGTAGATACAAGGGAACATTTAATAAATGAATTGGATAACATTATCTTGTCACCAGTATGGGCCACTAGTGTTAATAAAAAAATGCGTCCACTTCACGAGTGAAATATTTCCTTATTTCGACAGCAATCAGCTACAAATTTAACTTGTACAAATAATGCTTCAGGCTGTGTACTTTGTCAAAGTAATGACTATATAATGTTTCAGACTGTATAATTGTCGAAGTAATGGCGGTATAATGCTTCAGACTGTAATTGTCGCAGTAATGACTGTGTAATGCTTCAGACTATGTAATTGTCGCAGTAATGACTGTATAATGCTTCAGACTATGTAATTGTCGCAGTAATGACTGTATAATGCTTCAGACTGTAATTGTCTAAGTAATAGCTACATAATGTTCAGGCTGTATTTTTCCAAAGTAGTTTCTGTATAATGCTTCCAATTGTTTTGTCAAAGTAACGACTGTACAATGCTTCTGATAGTGTATTTTGTCAAAGTAACAACTGTACAATGCTTCAGATTGTGTATTTTGTCAAAGTAACGACTGTACTATGCTTCAGACTGTGTACTTTGTCCAAGTAAAAAATGTATAATGCTTCTGATAGCGTATTTTGTCAAAGTAGTGGCTGTATAATGCTTTCGATTGCGTGTTGTGTGAGATTTATGACTGTGTAATGTTGCAGATTGTGTACTTTGTCAAATTAATGACTGTATAATTCTTCCGATTGTGTATTTTTTACGGTGAACATTGTTGGCTAATGTGGAAACATTGCAGAAGGAAAGTATCAGATATATTTCAGAGCGTAACATTTTTATGAAAAAGATTTGGATGATTGTTGGTTTCCTTGTGTGTGGATGTTGGTTACTTATTTTATTGAGGGGTTTTCAGACAAACGTGAATTTTTGGCCTTGGCAAGTTTGCATTTCTAGTTCAGTAGTAGACGTTGCACCCAAATATCGATTGTCACTTAAATTTGGTTTGCAATCAACACTCATCAAATTTTTTTTTTCACTCCATTTTAAACATGATTATGATTGTGCCTGGAGTTAGATTAGCTATTGAACCAATCTATTTATTATATTTAACCAAGCGGGGGTTTTAAGGCGCATCCGTACTTATTAAATATATGCATAATGGGGCTTGGCATACAAGATCTGTTCATGCTGATTCGGTGGGTGGGGGAAGGAACAAAAGAAGAGGAAAATTGAAAGTCTTGAATATGGAAATACAGAATTAAGTAGCATACATAATTGCAGATATGTTTCCTAAATTGGAAAGGAAAGTAGATATTGCCTTTACGACGATAAAGGTGGTGTCGCCTCTATGGCGATATCTTTCTTCTCCAAATTATATTTTTCTATATCTCATCATGAAATATATAATAAAACATGATATTACATCTATTACCAATCTCAAAATTACGATATAGATGATATCTACGGAATCTACGTTTCTTGAGTAGATCTCTAGATTTAAGAAAATAATTCTTGAATGAAGTGGGAAACATTGTATTGTCACAAGTGGCAAAGCCACGAATTATAATAAAAAATGTTTTCATATCACGAGGTAAATATTTCTTTATTTCTGCTAAAAACAAATCAACAAATGCACAGTATTTTTAAAATATATATTTAAGATAAACTCTGTCTTTATTTTGGATATTTACTCCATTTTCTGCCAAGGCTATAAACTGCTTCCTTACTAAAGCGATTAAAGGAAGTTCTGAAACTTTGCAATAATTTAGGACAGCGACCATTAACAAAGTTGGCTAGTACAAATAATGCTTCGACTTGTGTATTTTGTTAAATAATGATTGTTTTCATTCGAAAATTAAGAGATTAATTTTAGCGTTTACAATTTTCTTACGCGGATTGACACAAATGAACGTTATTGTGACTGGGGTATCGTAGAAACATCACAGAGCGGTCGCATCCGACAGATTTCAGAGCATAGCATCTTTAAACGAAACAAATTAAGATCCTGAGTTAGTTTGCATGGACTTTTGTTCTTTATTTTGATTACTTCTGCATTCCAAAGTGAGTTCTTTTGGCTTTGTCAAGTTCTGTAATGGGCCTTGCACGCAAACCTCAATTGTCACTGAATTTCGGTTTGCAAACAATCTTTCTCCGTCGTTTTCAAAGATGATTATGATTGTCTTGAGAATTAAAATCGCTACATAAACAATTTTATTACTATATTTATTCAAGAGTTTGTTGGGGTTGTTCTTCTGTTTTATACAAATGTGTCCGTTTGCCAAAGAGTGTAACTGGTATACGGTACTGTATTGGTGACACAAAATATCGAATAGCGACAGGTCATGTAAGCTCAGTCACTAATGATTTACATTCTTCGTGTGGAAGTGTAATTTAGAAAGTTAATACTTGAAACATACTTTTTGTTCTTTTGAGTTCCTTTGACATTTGTTTACACTTCCTCGTTGATTACATAAATGTACGCTAAAGGGCCTAGTCTTTGCACCTGTTTGATCACACTTCGTCACTGATTACATAAATGTACGCTAGAGGGCTTAGTCTTTGCACCTGTTTGATCACACTTCGTCACTGATTACATAAATGTACGCTAAAGGGCCTAGTCTTTGCACCTGTTTGATCACACTTCGTCACTGATTACATAAATGTACGCTAGAGGGCCTAGTCTTTGCACCTGTTTGATCACACTTCGTCACTGATTACATAAATGTACGCTAGAGGGCTTAGTCTTTGCACCTGTTTGATCACACTTCGTCACTGATTACATAAATGTACGCTAGAGGGCTTAGTCTTTGCACCTGTTTGATCACACTTCGTCACTGATTACATAAATGTACGCCAGAGGGCTTAGTCTTTGCACCTGTTTGATCACACTTCGTCACTGATTACATAAATGTACGCTAGAGGGCCTAGTCTTTGCACCTGTTTGATCACACTTCGTCACTGATTACATAAATGTACGCTAGAAAGCCTACATACTTTGCATATACTGAGATATGTTCATCTTGGAGGAGAGAAGCGAGAAGGGAAGGGACAGGGATAGAAAGGAGAAAAACAAGAAAAAAAATGAAGCAGACCTAAATATGGAAATAAAAGTGTGAATAACATCCATAAGGGAAGATATACTTTTTAAATGGGAAAAAGAACTTAGCTCTATGGCAATAAATATGGTATCGCCACTGTGGCAATATTAATTTCTTCGCACTGATATTTTTCAACATTTCATTAGCAAATATGTAATATAAATGAATGTAAAGGTTACTAACACAATAGTCGTGTGATCAAATGCAATCATCAATATACGTATATTATATGCTCGTAAGAGGACGCAGAACTGTAAATAAAATATTTACAAGATAAATATTTATTGAGGTTACTTCATTAATTAATTTCTAACCCACCCACCCTCCAACACTGAGTGAAAATCAGTAATATTACTAACGCTGAGAATTGTGAATTTTCAAACAGGTACAACCGCTCCGGTGGCCTAGTGGTTAGAGCGTCCGCCTCGGATGCGTGAGGTAGCGGGTTCGAACCCCGGCCGAGTCATACCAAAGACTTTAAAAAATGGTGTGATTCCCCAGTGCTAGACATCACTATAAACTGTCACACTGCAGACATCGTAGTGATATGACTGAAAAATTTTAAAGATACCTTAAAAATCTAAATTACACAAATCACACAAACAGGTACTCATGCAGAGTTAGCCCAACCAAAGCAGAAATCCATAACAACTTTAGTTTAATCTTAAAACCAACTGGCGCACAGTTGTCTGCATAAACTGACGATCCGCATGCCCTACCATACGTGAACGTATATTCATAATACAACGCACCACAGATGAAGATACCGTGGGATAGCTTATCCATTCCTCCTGTATTGAATATTGATCCCACGGCCAATCACACGAATTTGGTTAGAGCTACTGCAACCAACAGTTATCAATAAATGAGTCGACATAATGAGGAAAGCCGACTACCAAACAGTTTTATTGTTCTTAACAAAAATGGCCAACCATTCTTTTTCTAAAGACGAATAGTTTTAAGCGAGTAACGATTTTCAAGCTGTGGTCCTCACTGCATTGTTCGCAGTGGAAATATAAATAAAAAAAAATATTCCATGTGTCAATTCTCCGAGAATTCACTGAATGAAACTGTTTACTCAATAAATGTTAATTCGCCTTTTCTCACACAAATTCTGTAATCTTGCAAATTTTATGGAACGGAATTCTATTTTCGTGGATTGTGTACGAAATGAGACAGCTGTCTCGTGCTGTTTCTGTGTTTCTTTCATACAAACTATATACATCAGCTATATAATTATCTATATTCTTTTGTATGTTTTCAATGGTACATCTCATTATTTTTACATGCATTTCTGAACAAGAAGCTCTTTAGCTGGGCCACCCTACATAGGGACACTACTCTACAAACTCTAATGGTACAGTGATCAAGTCTATGAGAATAAATCTAATAGTACAATGATTAAGTCTATGAGAATAAATCGAATGGTACAATGATCAAGTCTATGAGAATAAATCTAATAGTACAATGATCAAGTCTATGAGAATAAATCGAATGGTACAATGATCAAGTCTATGAGAATAAATCTAATAGTACAATGATTAAATCTATGAGAATAAATCTAATAGTACAATGATTAAGTCTATGAGAATAAATCGAATGGTACAATGATCAAGTCTATGAGAATAAATCTAATGGTACAGATATCAAGTCTATGAGAATAAATCTAACAGTACAATGATTAAGTCTATGAGAATTAGTATAATGGTACAATGATCAAGTCTATGAGAATAAATCTATTGGTTCAGTGATCAAGTCCATGAGAGTAAATCTAATGGTACAATGATCAAGTCTATGAGAATAAATATAATGGTTCAGTGATCAAGTCTATGAGAATAAATCTAATGGTACAATGATCAAGTCTATGAGAATTAATATAATGGTTCAGTAATCAATTCTATGAGAATAAATCTAATGGTACAATGATCAAGTCCATGAGAATAAATCTAATGGTACAATGATCAAGTCTATGAGAATTAATCTAATGGTACAATGATCAAGTCTATGAGAATGAATTTAATGGTACAATGATCAAGTCTATGAGAATAAATCTAATGAAAAAGAAACAAAACAAATAAACAATTTGGATTTAACATACAGAGAATGCACTAATAGCACTATTTCAGAACAGATTTAATAAAGAAACGTTATCCTGGGATGTGTTTTTCTGGCTGCGACAAGAAATATAGTTCAAGCGAAATCACCTAAACGATGTTGCGGTGACTTTGGTTAAACTCGATTCCAGACATCAATCCGTATTTATTATTCACAGCAAAGGTCACCCACACATCCAAAACAATGTTTTGTATCAGTTACAATGCCATCTACATGAAATGCTGAAGTTCACTCAAAAAATATTATTCTGGATAAAACCACTTATCCACAAAAAATAGTAATGGAAACAGTAGTAGCAGTAGTAGTGGTCTCAATAAAATCAAATTGATAAAATCTCTCATTATTGATATGATACCAACGAAAATAGCTTCCACACTAAAAGCAAATCAAAGAACGGATATATCTCTAATATAATCTAATACAAGCCTGAAAAATTATGCGTACATTTGGGAATCTTAGAACTATATCTGGGTCCATATACGAGGGGTATTTGAAAAGCTGGCAATGTTACGTCTTTTGTTTCTTTGAACCTGCCAGTAAATTTAATGCCGATTGATAGACAAAGTAACTTTTTACAAAACGATTGCAGCTGCACATACAGCACCCCGAACACCTGCAGATATGAGTGTGACGTAATATAGGTAAATGTCAGAAACGTAAAAATGGTAAAGGAAACAATTCTGCTACTGAGCAAATAGCATACTTTAAAATCCGGGCATAAGATCAATCTCCGACTGATATCAAGAGTACTCTCTGACTGATATCAAGAGTACTCTCCGACTAACATCAAGAGTACTCTCCGACTGACATCAAAAGTACTCTTCGACTGATATCAAGAATACTCTCCGACTGACATCAACAGTACTCTCCGACTGACATCAAAAGTACTCTCCGACTGACATCAAAAGTACTCTCCGACTGATATCAAGAATACTCTCCTAGTGATATCAAGAATACTCTCCGAATGATATCAAAAGTACTCTCCGACTGATATCAAGAATACTCTCCGACTGACATCAACAGTACTCTCCGACTGACATCAAAAGTACTCTCCGACTGATATCAAGAATACTCTCCTAGTGATATCAAGAATACTCTCCGAATGATATCAAAGTACTCTCCGACTGATATCAAGAGTACTCTCCGACTAATATCAATAATACTCTCTGAATGATATAGGGGTACTCTCCCAGTGATAGCAAGTGTACTGTCCGACTAATATACTGTTGAGCGGTAAGAGGATGCTGTGAAGAGAGCAATTGTATGTAACGGGGTCAATTCTTTACAAAATCTAATTAGGGCTTTCTCCCATTTTTAGACCTCAATAATTAGTTGATGTGATTGATAGAGAGGAGGGATGATACACATCAGCGAAGTTAGAACGAACGGATGGAGTGAAGCCTTCAACTATTCCCCACGTATTTCGTTTATTCTAACCCAGGTTCGTTTCTATTAAAAAGAGTATTCGTTGATATAATTTAGATTTTGGAGAGAGATGGAGAGTAAGAAAGACAGCAATTCGAGCGTTATTTGCTGAGTGATTCGGCAACTGACAGTTTATACCACGATAAACTCAGAAAAAACAACAATTAAACTCCTAATTAAAAGCGTGACCAGAGATGCTTGAATTAGCTTGTCACAGATGACGAAACATGGATATTATTTTTTGATACAAAAAGACTGGTTGTCTATGAACCTGTACCCGATTCTGCTATTAGCACTGGACATATTTGTGCCTCCAAAGTGTAGCGCACCGGTACCGAGATATCAAATTACCCCATGATGAGAGAGAGAGAGAGAAAGAGAGAGGGGGAATATGTATGCTTATCTTGTAAGTCAAGGTGTCATTCGTAGTATTGAGCTCGTAGTTGCGAATGCCTTGTATGTATATAAGTGCAGTAATTTACATTGAAATTATAGTTTTTACATGTAATTTGTTCGAAATTTTCCTTTATTGAATTAACCATATGATTGACAGAGAAGTTGCGAATTAAAAAGTAGTTCGAAGAATTCGCAACATCTAGGTTAGTCCTTTCTTATCAAATAACCGGGGTGATTTGAATGGCAACAAATGCAGTTCTCGGCAAAAATTGGAGAGTTGTATTGAATCCTAAGCATTGACCTTAAGTTGCGAACAGCCTACTACAATATTTGCTAACGTAAGTAATATGGTACAGCCTGTGTGTATTTTACCGAAAGCATGACCACCAGATATTTTGGACCATAAATATCAATATCAAAGTTTTTTGGAACATATCAGCTAGAATATCTTTTGAAGTGAGTTTCGGTAAGGGGATGGGGGAGGTGAGTAGTAGATTCAAATTGAAATTTGGAACCTAAATTTTGTTTAGGTTTCCCAAGTAGATGGCTTACGGTTTGCTGGAGACAAAATAATAATAAAAAAAGTAACATGTCTGAAGCGGACAAAAATTACGATACTGAAGGAATTTCGGTATACTGGGGATTTGAGGAGTATGAGCATCTATCAGTAGTGAATGGGGGCACCCTAGCGATAATGGGACCTTAATGCTAAATTTGGTCGTTTGCACTCTGACGGCAAGGCGAATTTAACATGGGGAATTTAACATAGGGAATGTATAGCGGCAATGTATTGGGCCTGTCTAGCGACAACGGGAATTAAACAGGGGTGACGTCACTTTACTAGACACTGGTAACAATGTTGCAAGTGGCTGACCTTAATCGGGCGGAACAGTGTGGCAAGGGGCTGACCTGAATACGCACTACTCTACGGACAAATAGAGACATAGACATAGATACGTGGTTAGAGACAGGGTTAGAGATATAGACAGAGACATAGACATATGACACAAGCATAGATTTATGAACATAAATCTATCACACACAAAAATTGACTACATTTTTGAGGCAAGAGAGAATAGATATCTTTCGAGGCGATGGAGTGGCCCTGAAAAGGGTCTTTGGGTTTTTGTTAACACCATTCAGTTAACATAGAGGGCATCGCACGGATCTTATTCTCTTCCTCAAACTTCGTCTGACCTCTGGACCGTAGATTAAGACTCGCTTCAGACAGCCTTGTCTCTCCTCATAGATCCTTCGTTTCCAAAGGGGCTGTATCAGTCATCTGGGTAATTGCCCGTAATTCTTTGACATACATGGGATAGTCTGGGTTGAACAGCATCGACGATAGGAGGGTAGACGATTCTACGTTAGTCCACATCTTGTGACGAAAACAGGTGAATGGAATGAAGTGAGCCGAGGTTATTTATAGTGGAAGAGCGGATCGAAACGGATTGAGTTCTTTCACCAATCCTAACACGCGTTAAAAAATTCAGTCATAGTGTGGAGTCTGTCATCCAATCCGAAGAGAGCTGCCTGTGACGTCACATTCCCTATATAGGTGAGCTAGCTAGCGTCTGTGCGCAGTGAATCAATGCGACAGAGTTAGAACATGACAGAAACTAAGAAGACGATGAATTGGGGTGCACCGGCCGTGGAGACGAGAAGTGATGGCATAGCAGTGGCTACCAAAGCAAACACAGTCGTACTTCCAGAAGAGACCGATTTTAATTGGGATTTAGTGGATTTTCTCTCTTCTTCACAAGAATTTGTTCCGGTACCAGCATCTTCACCACCTTCACCACTTTCACGTCGAGGATTTTAAACAGAGACAGAAAGAAGAATTGGAGAAATTTTGCAACAGCAGAAAGAAACAGAACAAGCCTTTCTCATTCAACCGCAACAGCGAGAAGAAGAAGAGGCAAGAAGACAATGACAGGAAGGAAAAGAAACAAAGAAGAAACAAGGTCTAGGAAAGAAGGAGGACGGTGAAAGTCAAACGGTGACGGTACTATTAGACATTTTGGCAGAGTTAAGGAGTCTGAAACAAATGCATCAGACTTCATTAATACGACCCAAAAGAAAAAGACCTTCCTGGGCCAAACAGTCCAACACAGTCCACACACCTACTACGCCTGAGATACCAGCACTAGTGATCTCTACCAAATCATTGGCAGTCGCAGCTCCAGAAGTGCGACCTTGCCCGTGGCAAAGGGATAAGGCAGTTAAAGCTCATTACTTCGATTTCCAGAGTTGTTTTTAAGAAAAACAAAACCAAACACCCAACTGTCCTTTTCAGGGCCACCCATCTCTCTCGAAAAGAGACTACTCAGTGTTTGCTAAAATCAATTAAAACTGAACATCCGTTTTTTCCCCATGATAAACGTGTGTGAGTGCGTGAGTCTAGGTCCATATTACAAAAATCAAAACCAAGAGACACTTACGTTTCTCTTTCTGGTATATTCTCTGGTACAAATTTACAATTTAATTTCAAAACACATCACTTTAAAAAGTTCATTTTTCTTTTCCTTGTCTTTTCACTCTCTCCTTTTTTGAATTTCTTCACTGTCATAGGTTTTTCCTCTTCTTCATCGCTTTCTTCTCGTCTTCTTTTCTTCTCTTTCTTCTCTTTCTGGACGTGTCTGAGTTCTTCCTTTTCCGAGGGTACATCTTCATTATGTTCGGAACCCCTCTGTTTCTTCTGCTTCTGTTGCTTCTTAGAGCAGTCTGAAGACCAATGTCTTTTCTCTTGACAATGATAACATATATCTTGACCCTTGTCTCGTTTGACGTTGTGGACATTCAGAAGACCAATGCCCTTTCTTCTGAAAGATATAGCAAGTATCTTGATTTTTATCTCGAGGAGGGGAAGTAGTCCGTCGGCTTCTCTGAAGAAAACGTTCTGATCAGACGTTCGATCTGTGTTGGCTCCTATCTTTCTGGTAGGATTGAAAGTGAAATGAATACTTTCAAGGAAGACACTGACCCTTTATATAGGGAAGACACTGGCCTAACATTGATATATAGGGGACCATGGCGTTTAAAATGTAGTCATTTGACTTTTTGCAATCAAGATGAAACGATCGCATCATTTCGTGAAGAAAGGAGAAGAAAGTAAGAGACAGAAACGTGACCTATCGCCTCGCACAGTAGTTGAAGTCTTGGCTCAAATCCATGCCAGCGACTTCGAAGATGACTTGAGTGAACTAGAATCCAGACCTAGAGAGTCTACGTCAAACCAAAGTCCACCATCAGTAAACCCTGAAAAGTACTGCCACATTCGAGAGATGCATAAACGCTCCTTTAGAAAATTTAGAACCACAGTCTACACGTACACGGTGAAGTTTAAAGATTTCAAGTCCGACGTACCGTTGGGGAAAGCAGAAGAGTTCATCACCAATTTGTCGGATTCTTTATTAACCACACTGAAACGGCAATGTCAGGCCAACGAAGACGATCGCTTGACACTTTTCATTTATCACGACAGTCTGAAGTCCCCCGCCTGGATAGAGTTTAGCAGACCATCAGAACTGACACCTTGCAAAGTCATCGACAAGATTCAGCATGTTCAGCAATCCAACGACAAGTTTCACATCGCTGATGGAAAAGCGACAATGTACATGGCTCATGTTTCTCTTCCCAAAGGGACCGGACGCAATAAGATGTTATTGGTGGACGACCTTCGTAGCACCAAAATTAGTCTCTTCCGAATTAACAACCCTCAAGACAAGATGTGTTTAGCCAGTGCCATCGTGGTGGGACGAACGTATGCCGATAAGAACGACCGAGCCAAACAACAAAGAGAAGCAGAACTCCTGTTACAACAAGCGGAGCTATCTAAAGACACACCCTGTGGCATTTCTGAAATGCAAAATTTGCAAGACGTCTTAGCTCCACGCTACACCTTGAAAGTACACCCTCAAGAAGTGTGCGGATCTCTGTTGTTTCAAAGCAAAAATTTCAAAGACGGAAAATACATTCACTTCTAGCATCACGATGAAATACCATTATCAGTATCACCGGATTCCTGGGATACAGTTATTATTTTGAGAAATGTGACAATGGGTATAACAATCGAGAGCTACACAAGCATTGTGGATCAAAATAGTCAGGATGTTTGGCCCCTAAACCCTGTCTTGACGAAGGACAAAAACGAGTGCATTGATCAGTTGGTCAGCGCACTGTTGTCAGCCCTACCTGTTACCAACATCTGAAGACGCAAGGTTCACAGTGGAAAAGTGCTTGTCAATTCCAGAGATTGTGCCCTACTTGTGCACAAAGCATAAGTGCCAATAGTACCAAGGCGCACGAAAGAAGCGATGTCAGGTTTGTCGCCACATTGTGGACATGGAACACGAATGCTACATTAAAAAATACCAACCCCAACAGGAGGAGGAGAAGCATGACATGAAGAAGAAAGGGAATTTCATCTTTTTCGATTTCGAATGCATCAAGAGACTGACATTCACATTCCTAATTTCCGCGTGTGAGAAGTGCATCCAAGAACCTATCATTTGCCATTGCCCGCACTGTAGCAAGATTCCTTGAGGAAGTGAAAAAATCTTTCGTGGACCGAACACGCTGTCTGATTTTGCTCAATGGATCTTAGACCACATCGACGAGACGTGGAGCCAAGAGGACATCGAACTTTACGGAGATTGCCATCGCTATGCCACGGTGATAGCTCACAATTTCTCTGGATACTATGGACAGTTTCTTCTGAAATACTATACAGAACAAATTACCGAACCCTAAGTCACTTTGAACGGAGCTACAATCATCTAAATGCAAGTGGGACAAGTGCAGTTTAAAGATTCGATGAGTTACTTGACCATACCTTTGAGTCGAATCCCTAAAACATATGGAATGACAGAAATGGCAAATGTTATTTCCGCACTTTTATAATACCGTAGGCAATCAACACGCCGTTCTGCTCCATTTGCCTGATGCTCACAACTACGACCCCGACAACATGCGCACCCAACAACGAGAAGCTTTCTACGCTTGGTACCACACTCACGCCTCGGACCCCTTCGACTTTCAGGAAGAAATTTTAAAGTATTGTCGTTCCGACGTAGACATTTTAAGGCGATGCTGTGGAATATTTCGAGATCTGTTCATGGAACACGGAGGGATCGATCCTTTCAAAACAGCCTGCACCATTTCCAAAGCGTGTTCCTTAGTGTACCGTAAACGATTCATGCCCGAGAAGACCCTGGCTGTCATACGCCCTCAAACGACCAATTCTGTCAAAGGTCAATACGCGGCTAAATTACTTGTGCGGCAAGGAAGACAAATGGATCCAACACACCCGAAACGGAGGAGGTGAAAAGACCATTCGTGAAGACTTGATCCTGGTCAGCTACGACGAAGAAGTGGACTTTGTACAAGCCGGCGAATTTGGAAATGTCATCATTGCGGTTTACGTCACAGCCCATGTTCGCTTAAAATTATAAGAAGCTTTAGAAATGTTAGGAGATCGTGTGCTGTATTTTGACAAGGACAGTTGCATCTAAATCGATCGCCTGGGTCACCGTCACCCAGACATCGATGGAGACCGTTTAGGAGCCTGGACGGTCGAGCACCCCAACGACAAGATTCTAAGTTTTGCTAGTGGCGGTCCCAAAAATTACGGCTACGAATACCGGGACCCCCAAGGAGAAGTGCACACCGAGAGTAAAGTCAAAGGACTCTCAATTATCGCACCAGTCAAGTGGTGAACTTTTTGGTATTTAAAGAAGCCCTCCAGTCTGGAGAGGATCAACATTTTAAAGTGACCACCTACGAACAGCACAAGATTGTACGTTTACACATACACCAAATCGTCAGTCGACCTTAGGAAAAACTTTATCAAATCGTGTACCAGAAGAGAGTGCGACTTCCCAACCACTTCACTTTGCCGTAGGGACACATTGGTATAAATAAATGATTCCAAGACGATAGCCACCAACAAGAAGGATGACTTCGACACAGCAAGAATCGATCGAAGGACCCACTGATACCTCCAAGTTCAAACAATACAATTTTCCTCTCTTCTTGCCTGATTATTGTGATTGTGCCAGTCGATTGTAAACGTTTAAAAAATGGCCCACGGATAGGGAAGGATTACCTACTTCGAATGTTTTAACTAGAACAGGATTTGTCTACTTGGGACCTAAGACTGGATTGGGATATGAAGTACGGTGGTTCAGTTGTGGTCTGAGGTTTCGTATAAAAGATTCAGATATTCTGGAACATACTCGATGGTCTCCGCACTGTCCTTACCTTTCCATGGCCTTTCCACCAATCACACTGCGATACATTTATGACGGAACCTTAGAGAAGGGAGTACCGTTGTTCAGGAAAAAAAAGGAAGACTTTCAAAACTAGTGATAAAAAAGAAAAGATTTACATGCTTGAGACTTCATTACTACAATACCACCGTGGAAGGTGATGCTATGCGTGTCAAACCTGACATATGCGATAGCGATGCCACTCGTTATCGTGGATTCTTTACTGATTTTCATGGTCAATGTCATCCTCGACGTGAAACCATGCGGGTACCACCCTACGGATGTCATCCATGCCTGAGCAAACAACTGCGGGTTTCACTGTGCCCTCATCGAAATGAGCCTGTGAGAAAAAAATATTTATTCCCAGTGTGTTTGTCTGAATACTGCAACTTTGAAAGTCGATTCCAAACCTCTAAGGAAAATGGCCTAAACATCTGGGAGGACTTACCCCCGAAGACTTAGCCAGAGCTGGATTTATCTATTTGGGCAAAGGTGATCAAGTCAAGTGGTTCAGTTGCGGGGTCTCGCTTCACCAGTGGGAACAGAAAGATTCAACTTACCTGGAACATGTTCGATGGTCTCCGCACTGTCACTACCTAATTTTAGTGGGACGAATTCAGTAATCTCTTGATGGATACTTTACAAGAGAACATGTGTGGTTTGCCTGTGAAGTTGAGAGAACACATTTACCGAGAGTTTGTCAAAATACAAGTCCAACGCAAAGAACAATTGCATCCGTTACGTCACCGACGTTGGAACCACTGGTACCTGAATTCTATAAGAGGACTAATTCATTTGAAAGCGTTCCAATGGTCAGACATTATTCAACTGACTGAGGACCAGAAGACTTTGGTTGCTACTCATCCTACTTTTTACAAGCTAGCCATACTACACCGAATTCCAGAGGAAGAGTTAGAGGGTTACCAAACTCTTTTACTCGAACAAATCTTGGTTCAAGAGGATACGTCTGAGCGATTTTGGGACGTTACTGAAATAAAGCCGCATCTGTGCAAAAACTACATTTATTACCTCCGACAAAAAGAGGTAGACAATCTTGCTACCATGCCACGACCCTTATCATTAGTGAAAGAAAATCAATGACAGTTTTCAGACTGTGGCGGATTACCAACACTGTTTACGAGAACTGTATCCAATGAATTTGGGTCGTCGTGTGGTGTGTGTCTTAGTGACTTCCTTTCATGGATGTCGTTTACCAGCTGATTCCTTGTGGGTTTTTTACGATCTGTACCTCACAGTACCACCAAAAATATGAGGGTGGTACGTTTAAATGTACACGAGAGACTCATTCTGTTAAAAGCCTTGCGCTTTCATCTCGATACTTCTCGACCTGTACGGGAAAAAAAGATTCGTCAACTTTTAGTCACTGAAGATGTTTACGAAGTTGTATGTGTAGCTTGTGACTTACACCTTCAATGGCCAGATGTACATGACTGGAAAGGTTTGGGTTTCGAGGCTTGAGAAATGAACCGGCAAACTATGCCTAAGATTTGTGATCATAAATTCAAACCGTCAGTGAAAAAAAATAAACTTTTAAACCTGTGTTAGCCACAGCGTCAGAAGAAGAAGAACCCGACACCGAGGAAAACCACTCCATTCAGGACAGGACCATCATTGACATGGATCTCCCTGAAAGGCCATTCCGAGATGACCCCTGTGTGACTGTGCCAAGTGTAGAGCCTCTAAAAACATTAAAAACTGTCCCTAGGACACCCTCACCTTCGTCACCAAAAATGTTGTACAGTGACTTGTTTATATTCCGCATTGATCGTTTTGATGTGTATTTCATCGATGCACTTAACCATTTGGCTTTTATGTTTTTGTCTTTCGTGTTCAATTTTAAAAATGTTTTGAAATAGACGTGTCTTGAAAAAAGTATAAAAACTCTTGTCTTGTCTGTCTTCGTTTCAAACGTGACATTCCCTGCACGATAGCTACCTCTGCTGTCTCTGCTCCCTCTTCCTCCACTTTCAAAGTCATCGAAGGAAACTTAGATCGTGCCAGTTGTGAGGCCTTGTATTTTCGCCGTCCTTTAACAGGCTAAGTCCTGGACCGAGCGGTTCAGGTAAAACCGAATTTGTCAAACGTTTGATCGAACATAAACATCATTTGATCGATCGTCCACCTCAACGTATCGTGTGGTGTTACAAAGAGTGGCAATCGGCGTACAGCCTCCAGCCAGAAAGTCAATGCGATTCCATCGTGTTTGTGGAAGGCATTCCTGGCGAAGATGACGGAATCGTGTCTGACCCCAGTCCAACTCATCTGGGCATCTTCAACGACATGTTAGGAGAAGACGAAGAAGAAATTTAACTGTGGTTTACGCGCAAAGGGCATCATCGTAACGCCAGTGTCATTTTACATCACCCAAAATTTGTTTCAACAAAGTAAAGTCCATCGCACCATCAGTCTCAATGCTCATTACGTGGTCTTGTTTAAAAGCCCTAGAGATAAATCTCAAGTGCAAGTCTTAGCCACACAGTTAGGAACTCCTTAGCTGACACACGCGTACGACGATGCCACTCAAACCCCTCACGCCTATTTACTCGTGGGTTTAACACCCACTACCCCCGATTATATGCGATTTCGTACTCATCAGTTTCACCACTGGTGCCAAGATGGAGGGCCTGTATTGCACACGTCCCCGTCACCTTAAAAAAATGTCTATAAAAACCTCGTACACTTTTGGTCTGTCTCACACATCGTAAACATGACGTACCTTAAGTCTCATTATTCCGTCAGTCCGTTGCGAACCCCTCCAAGACGCGTGACGCCTGTCATCAAGTTGATTTAACAAAGAGACAATCAGTGGCGACGCATTCCACTATAGAAAAGACCTGGGGCTAACGATGGCTATCAGTGTTTTGTGCTCCTGAACGCCAAACGATGTCACCTGAAAGAAGTGCACACCACCACCATCGTCGTTCTACTGTCCAAAAAGGAAAAGGAATAAGAAAAGGACGGTCTCGTCGTTTGACCCCTCATCCCAAAGAAACGCTTAGCCAAGCATCGACGTCTACCTCAGAAAAGACCCCATCGTCCAAAGAAAAAGAGGAGTAACCAAAGGGGGGGGATTTTTTTGGCGCTGCAATGGTAGAACATTTGCTCAAACAGTTTGGTCTATCAAACGTTAACCAAAAAAACTCATTCAATCAGCCTCCAAAGATGTCATCAATACAGTGAGCGAATGTTGGCTGAATGTCTTGAAAGGAACGATACCTTTCTCTAAACACCAGAAAGAACGCTTCGCCAAAACATCGACACGTTCTTCGCCAAATGGTTCAAACGAAAATCACCATTCGTGAAAAGAAAAAGACGTTGGTGCAATGCGGAGGATTTTTACCCCTGATAGGTCCCATTGTCAAAGGAATAGCGAGAGCCATGCTGGGTGGACTCCTGGGAGGTGTTTTACCCATGGATCCAAGATAAAAAGGGTCAAGAAGATCAAAGGGACCTCTGGGATCAAAAGATCTCAGACGTGACCATTGAAATCTGATGGAAGGAGGAAAACTGACCTTAGTGCCTTACAAACGATGGATGTAATTCCATCGTTGGCAGTAACAAGGTACCCCGCATTTATCTCCCAATCCTCATTTGACCGAGATGTCCCAGTTACGACACGAATTGCAATCGTTGATGGATCGCAGCGATTTGTCAGAAACGGAAAAATCTCAATGGTACTGTCAATTGTTGCAGCGACTTCAACTCTTTGACCAGAAAGCTTTAAACGAAACAGCTCGACCGACTCTGAAAGATTTTAAAACTCTGATGAAACGTCCATCACCACCACCACCACCAGTAACCGAGACAGATGCAGCCAGCACGGATGCTAGAATAAGAAGACGTGCGAGCAGTCTTTCAACCACCGTCAGCGACTCCAATATAAGATTGCAGCTTCCTTGTTGACTCCTTCCCCCACACCTCAACGGGAAGAACTCAAAGATTGGGTTAAAAAGATGATATCCATTTCTCCTTCGAGAGAAGAGAAAAGAAAAGAAGGGAAACGGAAGTTAAAAAGAAAGCAAGACAAAAGCCATCCCATTACCACCACCACTACCCTCGACTTCTACTCCTGTGGCAGGTCGGACACGTAAAGCCGTTTCCAAACCACCAGCTCACCCAAGCCAGAGTAGCATCAATGAACAGTGGGTGGTTTATTAAAAAAAAGTCCTAATGGACAATTTGTTAGCAAGCATTTACTACGATCCATCTCATCCAGCGGAATACTGAGGAGTTCAGAAATTGTATCGTGCTGTCAAAACCCGACTGAAAAGTGTCCGTTTACCTCAAGTGCAACGATGGTATCAAGAACAAGCCACATACACCTTACACAACCACATTCGACGAAAATTTTCCTAAATCGCACCCGAGTGGAGGGCATCGATCATCAATGGCAAGCCGGTTTAGCCGATGTCTCTCATTTGGCCACCTACAATTGTGGCTAAAAATATTTGTTTTGTGTCATCGACGTCTTTTCCAAATTTGCCTGGGTCGTACCATTGACTTCCAAATCGAGCACTGAGCCCTAAAACTGGTGTTGAACAAAGTGGTCGTCACCCTCTTCGATGGCAAACCGACAAAGGCAACGAATTTCTGAACCAAGCTTTCCAAAAAGAATTAAAGAAACGAGACATTCATTTTTCACCACCGAAAATCCTGAAACCAAAGCCAGCATTGTGGAACATTTTCAACGCACCTTGAAAAAACGCACGTGGATATATTTTACGCATCAATACACTCTCAAGTACATCGACATCTTATCGCACCTGGTCAAAGCTTACCAATCCTACCATCGGAGCATCGGGTGTGCCCCCAAGAAGTGACTCCCGACAACCTAGTGACCGTCTTTAAGCGAACGTTTGGTACGTCTCCGACTGTGAATGTACCCAAGAAAGATGGAGTGTTGATGACGGGAGATTTGGTGCGCATTGGCAAAACCAAACTCACTTTCAAAAAAAATTACTTACCCAATTGGACCACCGAATTGTTTCATGTCACTGGACGAGTGCCTGGCCGTCATCCTGCCGTCTGTAAATTGGAAGACATGAACGGTGAAGTGTTAAAAGGATCGTTCTACTTGCCCGAGTTCAAAGCGTGACCAAAACGGAAGACGAAGTGTACGATATCGAAAGCATTCTCGGTCGAAGAATCCGAAAAGTGGGAAAACGTCGTGTGAAAGAAGTCAAAGTACATTGGAAAGAATATCCGCCGAGTTTTGACTCTTGGATCGACGCTTCAAAAGTGATCGACTATAAAAAGAAGTGACCATCATGCCATTCAAAACAACTTCAACCACCACAGTGACCACTCCTTCACCCAGTACTTCTCTGCAAGATCTACAAAAGCAACCCTTGTGGGTGTGGTGTGGAGAACGTGTGCCTAAAATGCAAATCGTCTTTTTCTGCCAAATCTTTATGGTGTATTGTGTCATCGGTATTGCCATTGCCAATTTGAGTTTGCAACAAGGAGACAAACGATTGTGGACCATTTTACTGAGTAGTTGCATTGGTTACCTCCTCCCCAATCCTTCCCTGAAATTATCTAACGGTAACAACGGGATTCTTGCGCCCAACGTCATCACCCTCCCAACAGTCACAACAACAACAACAACAACAACATTCCTCTTGCAGACACGTCTCTGACCTCCAGTGACCCCTCGGACAGCAGAACTCTGGAATTATGAATAACCAATTTTACTTAACTTTACCTAGTGACAGTTCCATGGATGTGTTTCCCCACAATACTTTGTGCTGTTTCACAGCGAAATTACCTCAGGTCATCCAAATGGATCATGAAGTCCATTGGGAAGTGCCCTTCGTTGAAATGATTCACCCTACACAAATCAAAAATATCACTGAAAATCAAAACACTTTTGAGGTCGAAGTTATGAACGACCAAGTGCAACAGTACTTGAATGAAAACGAAACTGTATATGCCTCTATGAACTATGAAACGACAAGTATCTCCCGATACTCCGCGGTATATCTGATGAAAATTTTCGCAGGCTACTATTTTAGCGGTCAACATCTGGTGGACACGATTGCTGCCAAATTCAATGCGCTGTTTGGCAAAGCCTTGGACAAAACCAAACGAAGTGTCACACTCGAGTACCATAAAGTGGCTCGTTGCCTGCTGCTGAAATTTTCGGATGCCAAAACGTTGTCCATTAAATTTTGTCCTGAATTGTTTGACATTTTGGACGGAGACCTCAACATGGTCAAGAGCAACAGCATGCCACCCATCGCCAACAACTTGACTTTTGCGAAGTTTTTTCGTTAGCCGGTAGAACTGAACCGAGGATTAAATTTGATGTTTGTGTACTCTGATGTAGTGGAGTACAACGTGGTGGGACAAACATCCGTACCATTTCTGCAAGTCATTCCTTTCAAAGTGGATTCTGCCACGACCAATGACGAGGAAGGTGGAAACACCTATTACGTTCACCGCGAATTTGTACATCCTCACTATTTGCAATTCAGTAAGTCGTATTTCGACAGTGTCAATATTGGTATAAAAGGAGATCTGGGACAAAATATTTCATTCTCCAAAGGGAAAGTTACGGTGAAACTCCATTTTCGAAAACGAATCTGTAACGACTTCTAAGTCATGTATCCTGTGTACTGACGAGTCTCTCGACAGCGAGGACATGGTTTAGGAGATATCCTAAAATCGGCGTTTCGTTCGGTGGCTCCCGTTTTGAAACCAATAGTGACACGAGGATTGCACGCCTTGAAAAATGCCGCTTTGACACAAGGCAAAGAATTTCTTCTAAGTGTCATTATCGACAAACAAAATCCCAAAGAAGCCGTCTTCAGAGCAGGCAAAACTGTCTTCCTTCAAACTGGCAAAGACATATTGGGCCTACGAGAAACTCCTATAAATGGCCTGGACGCTGCCCAGTCAGGCATTCCTGTTTCCCTGACGCCACAGCAAGGACAAGGCAGAAAGAGACGACGAAGACACCCCTCCAGAGGCCTTCACACACCCAGAGCTAGAAAGACCAAGAAATGAAGAACCGTCCAAGAATTAGACATTTCTGAATCACAGAGAGAAACAAATGATGCACAGAGAGTCTTGCGAATGTTCCAAGTCGGAACTGCATCTGTGTGCCATGCCACAAACTATGATGAGGATGCAAGAATCTCAATGGGTAGAATTTCATCCCGTCTCCCCTTTGACGGATTCAGCTCCCATCGAATTTGAAATCAAACGACAACCCGAAGAATACATCGATCTGAATAGCAGTTACTGTACCTGAAAGTCAAAGTGATCAAAATGGGCCACGATCCCTCTTTACCTGGTGATGACAGAGTAGCTCCCGGCAACAATTTCATCAATTCCTTGTTCAACGAAGTGGATTTGTACTTTAATAACAAACTTTTCAGCAGCAGCATGGATACTTACCCTTAACGAGCGTACCTAGAAAATCGCTTGACGTACGGAAAAGAAGCCAAGAACATTCATCTGGATGCTTGCATGGTACAGAAACCTGACACAGCAGGCGAGGACATGTTCAACAGCACTACAATTGCTGGATACGACCAAAATGTGAGATTTATCGGATCATCGAAAGAACATCCTGCAAGGACGTAGTTTAGAACTGATGGATTGTTTGCATTTGGACAGGTGGTTGCAAAAAAAGTATTTGCTGAACGGGGTGGATATCCCCCTAATGCTGAATCGTAACAGTACCGTGTTTCATTTGATGGCCCATACCAACGAGTACAAAGCCATCATCCAAGAAGCCAGACTCTACGTGCGACGCGTGGAAGTGTTACCTAAAGTGGGAAAAGACATCAGCCACACTTTGAGCAGAACGACCGCCAAGTATCCGCTACGACGCGTTGAAGTGAAAACCTTCACCATTTCCGCTGCACTCCGTTCCAAGATCGAAGATCATCTGTTCCAAGGACAGTTATCCAAACGTTTAATCCTTAGTATCGTTGGCAACGCAAGCTTCTTCAACTGAGCCCACGATCAAAATCCTTTCGAGTTTAAGCACTGCAGAGTGTCCAAGATCGGAATCAGTCGCGATGGCAAAACCTTGTGTACCAGACCCTTCGAACCTAAGTTTGTAAAGAAGAATTACTTGAGATCGTACTTGTCCCTGTACGAACCCACTGACAGTTAGGGACCAACATCAGTCACGGCATTTCGTACGACGATTATGCTGGAGGTTACGCTTTGTGGACGTTTTAATCTCACTCCAGACCAAGGCAGCGACAAGGGTCATTTCCACCCTATAAAATCCGACAAGATTCGTGTGGAACTTCACTTTTCAGAAGCGCTAACCGAGACGGTGAATGTCATCTTGTATGCCGAATTCGACAATACGATAGAAATTAACAGTTGGAGAGAAGTCATTCTAGACTATTAGAAGATATGGAAAACTCTTATCCCTCTTTGAATAGTGGAGAATCTTTGGAAATGGAATGGGGACATATCTTGGAAGCAGAACCAAAAGACAGACAAAGAGAACATGATAATGTCCAGATGGCCAGAACAAGAACAACAAGTCTCCTGTTTTGCCAAACACGGGGCAGAAACCACTACAGAATTGACCAAGAAAGATTGATATGGATGTCGCTACGATCATCCCAGTCAAATTCAACACGATAGATGTCTGATGATGAGTCAAGAAGAAAATTGGACGAGTATCTGGATGACGCTTGGGGTCTGATCTCGGAAGATGCAGTGTTGTATAATTCGTATAAAGACTTGCGTGATCATTCCTCCCCTCCATTGACTACTCCAGATTTCCATCGCATCGAATCTCTCTTGGCCCAGAGTAAAGAGACGAAGCGAAGAGACCATTACTTCACAGAGATTTTCAAGCAAAATGTCAGGATTGAATTGATGACTTATCATTACCTGTGAAACAAGGAACAAAAATGGATAACTGGGAACTTCATTACCTTTTGAAAAACAGTTCGTTCACCGCTTCTTGGAATCCTGTCGTGTGCGCTAAAGATGAACTTCCTCATCGCAAGCCTAAAGACCATGAATCTTATGTCATCAACACGGACGACAGTCATCACCCAGGATCCCGCTGGGTAGCCGTCTACTTTCCCCACGATGCCTGTTTGGAGTATTTTGATTCGTATGGATTACCGCCTTTGGAAGACATCATCAACTTTATGAGAAGAAATGCCCAGACGACTCGCTTCAATAATGTGAAATTACAAGGCATAGATTCTATGATGTGTGGACAATATTGTGTGTATTTTTTTCATCAACGCAGTCTTGGATATCCGTTAGAACATTTAGTGACTTATTTTGATCGTGACTCTTCTAGAAACGATGAATAAGTAGATAGATGGTTTTGTGACCCTTATGGGTATCTCTTGTCGTTAGCTAGGAAACGTAGTGTAGATCAATGGCCCAATGACCTCCATCAGTGGAAGTCTAACTTGACTTCACAACGCTGTCAACCTTGTCAAACATATGTTATTTGATACTGTATGAATTGTTATATTATGTGTTGGTTAATTGTTGGTTGAATAAAATTGTTAATGGTTTGTTTGAAAAAAAATTTCATCACTGTACATGCTGTTTGACTTCTCTCTATCCCTCACCATGAGATAGCCTATAGCGTTCCGACCCAAAAAATCATAGGAATGTTTTCTATCGCGTCCGCGCTTGAGCCATATAAATTGGGGCGGTCTCCAGTCTGCTCTCCATTGTTGACTCGTCAACCTATGAAGATGCCTTCAAGACTAGCGAAGCTGAACGAAGCACACGTGAATTTACATCGCGTCAGGCAAAACCTGATAACCAATCCTGATGAGACTGAAAATGTCAGGATGCTAAAGTGACCCAAGACCGAATAGAAGAGGCGTTTAAAGTCGAAATCAAGAAGGAGCAAGCAGAATGGACCGAGAAATACAGACTTCAGAAACAGCAGAGAGAACAGCAATATCAGCGACAACAGCAGGAGCCAGACAGATGTATTGTGGACTGCTGTGTGGACACGATAGAATTCTCTTTCTCCTTCCCATGAAGCAGACCCTATCCTGTCGGAAAGCCTGCAGCCAGACTGGGACGCAATCTTAGACGATAAGAGATTGCCACAGCCCCCCTCAAAAAAACCCAGCCCTTTTCAGGGCTACCCCAAACAATCTAGAAAAGATATACTATTCTATTGCCAAAATGTGTCTGTCTTTGTGTGTTGGTAGGTTAAAAAAAAGTGTGCCTATAAACACTTAATTTCTCTGACTTGTAAGACAGTGTGTGTGTGTGTGTGTGTGTGTGTGTGTGTGTGTGTGTGTGTGTGTGTGTGTGTGTGTGTGTGTGTGTGTGTTTGTCAGTAAAAAATAGAAGTGTGCCTATAAACACTTCGTTTTTCTGACTTGTAAGATAGTCTAAATGATTTTTTACATGTAGGAGTGATAATAAAGTGTGTTTGTAGGAAACAATGTACGTGAGTGTTTCATTTAGGTCCGCGCGTTCCATGTTTGTTTTTTGGTTATGATATGGGTATTGTTAGTTTTTGTGTAAGGGGAATGTTTACTTCACGTCCGTCCTTCGAGCATATAAATCGTGGCGTTCGTCAGTCTGGCTACCCATCGTTGACGTATCAACATGAGTAGACTAGCCAAACTTCTTGAACTCCAAATGCACCTGGAGTATGACCGGCGCCTGCTGGACGAGCTGGCCAAGGAGGCAAATAGCAGAAACATCCCAGTTGGAAGAAGAGAGGAAAAGAAGAGAGAAGAGGAGAGAAGAGGAGAAGAAAAAGGAAAGACAGATCCTGCCTCACCTCATACTTAGGCCTCTGTGCGAGGTCAACCCTGAGGTGAGGACGCCACCAGAGCGCAAAGTACCATAGCCACAACCACTACCACCAGTATGAAAGAGCCGCTCTCCTCCAGATGGAAAAATGGGAGCAGGAGTTGGAAAGACAGCGGCAAGTGGGGAGCCGCAGCGACGGCAACCACGGCAGCCACATCATCGACGAATGCAGAATAGAAGAATGAGGCAAGAACAAGTCTTCACTATCCCTCAAAGGGAGGAATGGGATAGTGAAGCAACTCAAACCTCTTCTGCACTAAGAAGAACAACACTGAAATGGGAGCAAGATTTGAGTAGGCGATGCGTGTGTGGTGCCCGACCTGGGAGGTGCCAGCATTAACCAGGTGCATTTGGAGTTAGAAACAACAGTCCTTCTCAGGGCTAACCAGATCTCTAAAAAAGAGAGACTAATCAACTTGCCAAAAAATATTAGTGTTTGTGTGTGTATTTTTGTTTGTGTGTTTGTGTGCGTGCGCGTACGTGTGTGTGTGTATTTTTTTGTGTGCGTGCGGGTACGTGTGTCTTTTTCCCCTTAACAAACGCCTTGTCCCTACACTCATGAGTGTTTGTTTTGTGTGAATGTGAAGTAGTGTCACTATAAACACTAACTCCTTTGCTGATGTGAATGTATGTAATGGTGTGTTTTGTACATAAAAAATTACCTTGTCCACCTATATATTGATAGAAAGTATAGTGGTTTTGTTAGTGTTAATGTGTTGTTTTGTATAAAAATTTATTTTAGGTTAGCACTCTCATCACTATAGGCTGTTAGGTATGTTATATGGGTAGTCGGTAAGAGGGAATGTTTCCTTCAAGTCCTTGTTTGAAGTATATAAAATGCAGCGTTCGTCAATCGCGGAATTCAGCATTGAATAAAAAATAGCCAGCAACATCGTAGACAAAATGATGAAGTTGCAACAGATAGTAGATGACCTGGGGATGATAAAGGTACTGCTGGTGAAAGTGGAGTACGGATGTTATAGTCCCCACAGAGTGAAAATGGAACTAATAATTTGAAGAAGGCAAAAGACAGACTGAAAGAGCTGATCAAACAGGAAAAAGAAGAAAAGGAGGAGTGTGTGTGTGTGTGTGTGTGTGTGTGTGTGTGTGTGTGTGAATTGACTTTATAACGTAGCTTTAACAATTTTTCAGTCATATCGCTACGATGTCTGCAGTGTGGCAGTTTATAGTGATGTCTAGCACTGGGGCATCATGCCGCAGACATGTAGCATGATCACCCAGTCACATTATCCTGATACCAAGCCGACCAGTTCTAACACTAACCTCTTAATGCTTTGCGTTAAGCGAGGCAGCTGTTAGTACCATTTTTATAAGTCTTTGGTATGACTCGGCCGGGGATCGAACCCAAGACCTCACACATCCGAGGCGGACGCTCTAACCACCAGACCACCGGAGCTGTCAAGAAAAGGAGGAGAAAGAGGAAAAAGAAGAGATAAGAAGATACAATGCTAAGGTGATTAAAGAGGAGGAGAATGAAAAGAGAAAAAAGAGGAGAATGAAAAAGAGGAGAATGAAAAGCAGAAGAAAACAAGAAGAAGGATGTAGTGGAGAAAATAAAATGTTGGTAGAGGAGAAGAAGAGAGGAGACAAAATAGAAGAAAGTTAAAAGGCCCTTTTCAGGGCCACTCCATTGCCACGAAAAGATATCTCTTTCTCTCTTGCCTAAAATATTTTTTGTCGATATTTTAGTGTGATAGATTTATGTTCATAAATCTATATTTGTGTGATATGTCATATGTCTCTAACCCTGTCTCTAACCACGTCTCTATGTCTATGTCTTTATTGTCCCTAGAGTAGAGCGTATTCAGGTCAGCCCCTTGCCACACTGTTCCGCCCGATCCAGTACCGTGACGTCACCCCTGTTCAATTCCCTTGTCGCTAGACAGGCCAAATACATTGCAGCTATACATTCCCTATGTTAAATTCCCCTTGTCGCCAGAGTGCAAACGACCAAATTTAACATTAAGGTCCAATTGTCGCTAGGGTGCCCCATTCACTACTTCTATCACTATTCCGTAATAAGCACTTAAACAAAAACTCTCTCAGTTGCATTATTTAGAAGCATTTACGCTTTGCCTCCAAAGGTTTACAGACCTCAGATTAGCGTATCATTTGCCTTTATGTGTTGCCGCACACGCTGCGCATTGTTTTTACCCCGCGTCACCTTGTTATATTAACAGGTCATTGACTAGACGAGAAACTAATACAGTATCTGAAACCGCAAATAACACGGTCCTGCGTGCGGCAAGTGTGTTTTACTGAACGTATGGCTACTAGCTATTTCTGGACCAGAAATATCAACATGTTATGAAATTTAGCAGCGAGAATTCAAGTTTTGATATGAGCTTCAGTCTTGTAGGGTTCTTCTTAAGTACAAAATTCAAACTTATGACAAAAAATTTGTTTCAGTTTTCAGAGTAGATGCCTTCGGTTCACTGTGAAGACCAGGGATTCGTTTTTGAGGGGTCTGAGCATCTATCACTATCAAGTAACCTCTGTTATTGAAAGAGTGTGAGAAATCGGTATACAAGGGGTTTGTTCTTACTATACAAATTTCACTGTATCTTATGGTCTGTGACTTAATATGCTGCTACCGATTTTAACGATATTTATATTTTGAAACAATGATATAATCTTTAGTCTTTTGGATGTATCTTTATCCAGAGTTGTCTAATAGCAGCTTGCACGTGGTTACTACTGTAACTTAACGCGATTTAGGTTCGTAGCCAGTGTAGTACTCGAGTTAACAATATGCCCTTGGGTAGACGGAGTTTCCACGTACGACCCTGCCAGAAGAAGAGTCCCTAATTAGAAAAGCAGACATTGGCCGCATGACTTAAGGTAGGATTTATATCCACTACACAGTTGATGTATATTGGCGTATCAGTTTATTCATACAGTTTGGATATTTAAGTAAAGTCGTTGTGGATTATCCTGCCACAGTTTAAGAGAAGACACGAGATATATTTCCGTATCACGAATTTACGGTTACTATATTGTGATATATCCCACGATTACATGGAAATACAGCTATTATTTCCAAACCTATACTGGCTCCAGCTTGTGTTCAACTTAGACGCGTCTGAGTCGGGGTCAAGAATGTCATATTTGCTAAGAAAATTCTTATTCAAGATAAGCCTTATATTGCCAGTGCAGCACCAGAGTTAAACAATATACCCTTGGGTAGATGGAGTTTTCACGTACGACCTTGCTAGAAGATGAGTCCATATATATATATATATATATATATATGTATATATATATATATATATATATATGTAAGGTGTATATATATATATATATATATATATATATATATATATATAACCAGGGGTGTAGTGCTGACGCTGCCTTACTTTCTTTTCTTGTGCGTTATCTTGCTTGTTTGCGTTCTATCGTTTCTTTGTCACTACATCACTGGTTATAACCGTTGCCTAAATTCATGCGAAGCAAATGTGATTTATATAATACTGCTGACACATTTTGAGGGGTGGGGGTCGTTTCTTTTTCTTTATTCCGGGAGGCACATGGTACACTAAACGATAAAAGCGTCACAAGAATCTCTCTCACACACACACACACACACACACACACACACACACATACACAACCACACACGCGCGCGCGCACACACGCATACACACATCGTGCGATGAATAAAGGAGCTATATATTAAATTTGGTTGGACAATGGTAATTTTCTTCAGAACGACATGAGAGTTTTTTGACTGGTTAAAATATTTATTAAAGTGTCGATAAATGTAAAAAATCTTGGTCGAATGTTTAAAGTCCAAATATATAAATAATAGTCTATATTTGTATTGATCTACAAAAGCTTTTAAACAACTTTATCACAAGACTGCCACTCCGCCTAGATAACAATTAGTGATTTTACACCGTAAATTATCGCCTACGACGATTTGAAAGTGCAACCAACATGTGACGCGGAAGAAATATGTAAATAGCTCGAATGAAACCGCTAATGATAACAACCAGACAGTCTAAGGGTCGATGTCATCATTTGTTTTCAAGCAAATGTAAACTAGACTCGTTCCAAAGATTTGACGTCAAACATGTTTTCTAACTAAAAGAAAAATGCTTGTGTAAAAGGAATCGCTTTCCTGTTGATAATTATTAACCCCAATATAACTTCCTGAACAGTTAAATAATAGTATCGTGATGGATAAATCAGCCGCAAGACGTCAAAAATAATTCCTTTCTTTTGGGCTGAGTTCGAATAAATTCATATTTCTATCTAACTGAATAAGGTTTTCAGACTCAAACAATTTTTGATTGTGTCAGTTGTGCTTTTGCCTTTGCAATGACAAAATTAAAAATTTGCAGAAGATAAAAACAGTAGAAAATATTAAAGGTGAAAAAACTGAAGGGGATAAAAAGTGGGAATTAATGGCTTGATAATATGATAAAGAAAAAATTAAAAATGATAATAATTTCTAACAAGCAAAGATTGCAATAGAAAAACATGAAAATACGGGGAGGACGATGAAAATATCGCCATTACTATTAGTAGTAGTAGTTGCAGAAGCATTTTCATCATTTTCGCTGTCGTTCCAGTATAACCTTCATTCTCATCATTATTACGAATATTATCGTATTTGTATTATCGTGAACGGCATTGCCGTTATCGTAAAAATCACTATAATTGTGTGATACTGATAAAGGTGAAATAAATTTAGAGCCAGATAGTATTTTGAGGAAGATAACAGACAGTAAAAGAAACGAAATACATTTACACTGACATACCTTCATTTCATAGGCGTATGTACACACATGCCCTATGAAGAGAAGCCCAATCCCCCAGTAAGGGAGCAATGCTGTGTAGCGGGGGACCACCATATAGCCGCCTATGCCTGCCTGTGAGTGGTTTTCCTGGGATATACGGCTACTAGTAACAGATGACTCAAATTGTTGTTGATTCCTCAGTTCGACGATCCCCACCGCTCAATGGACTTACAGGCTTACAACACGTTTATGAATGACGCTCTGACATTACTACGACTTATATATTGCCTCGAGTTCCCTGTTTTGCAAAGCGAGTAGTGGTAGTACGATATTAGCCTGAAGTGTGCGGCTGGCACAGTTATTAACAGCAGCAACATGGAGCAGTGCGTGGATATTGAAGGCAAGGTCAAGAAGTCGATGAGCAAATTGGATTGTAGGCGGGAAGTAGGGGGTGGGGGTTGTGGAAACTCGCTCACTCCCCTTTCTACTTAACGTGGTTTGATACAGTACAGGTTAATCAGTGCTGAAACATCCTGCACTACAGACAGATTTTAAGTACCGACGGAGTATCACTGAATAATCAAAACATCATTTGATGGATAATCCTCATATCCTGTAGATTTCGGACAGAGTATGCCACCTTATATCCTGTAACTTTCGGACAGAGTATGCCACCTTATATCCTGTAGCTTTTGGACAGAGTATGCCAAAAATGGGGGACTTGTTCAAATTGTATTGGAGTTTCAGCTCGAAAAGAAGAGAAAGAAATAAAGATAGTGTCAAGAAAACAGAGTCGAATTAAAATTTGCAAATAAAATGTAAATATCTTGAGCGCGCGTAAGCGGATTGATCGGAAATTTTGTTTGATTGACGGACTGGAGCTATTTGACATGCGATGTACTGGTCTATGCAATAAGGATACACACACAACGCAGAATGAATATGTTACATTATTTAAAACCTCGTTTCAGACACCGTAATCAGCGATGAAAAAAAATATACTTCTGCGGTAATATTACTTGTGATACATTTATGTACTAATATATCCATAACAATACCACTGAAGTTTGTTTTGGTCGTTGCAGATTCATGTGCTTTTACCAAAAGTACCCTATCCTTTGCAAAAAAGGACCTCTGACCATATTTATTTATTTATTTATTTATTTATTTATTTATTATTATTATTATTATTATTATTATTATTATTTGTGTGTGTGTGTGTGTGTGTGTGTGTGTGTGTGTGTGTGTGATGATTGGGAGTCCCCAAAAAATACAATGAAAAGAACGGTGTGCTTTAATGTATACAAGTAATATACTAGATTTATATCTTCATTTTTCATATTTTGGTTATTATAAAATGAAATCGAAATCAGTGATACCGTTACAGTAAAATCACTAAGTGTAATTCAAGTATTATCAGTAACAAGGGTGGGGAAAATAATTTGTAACCTATGACTACCATGTCTGATATACCACTTTTTGGCATGCAAAAGTTACTGTCACATCGCTTGACCATTTCCCCAGAAATGCTCGACACAGATGTCGTGACACTGTATAAGAGGTTACATTTAGAAGTGCATACATTTCGTGTTGGAACACAATTTTTTTGTTTTCCTACCGATGTATTAGGGTACGAAATAAAACGTAGTTTGGATGGGTGGATAATTTTGCCATTGAATTAAAAGGAGGAAGTTTGGGTGGATTCATCATCAAGAATTATAGACGCACCTGCCCGTAGATGGAAGAAGAATATTATCATACGGGTTAAAGAAATAAAATTCATCACCTATTGAGAATTCAACCCTGGTCACCTAGTTACGGCACCCATCACATTCGAAGCACATATCAACCCAAAGTACCATCTCGACTAACTGCACAGACCAAACTACAGAGACCTAATACGGCAGGAAACTTGGTCGAAAATAAGCAGGCTTTCATATGTAGCAGACGAATTCGCTTTCGCTTGGCGACCCAGCAATTTACAGAGTGAATTTGGATTCCTCAAAGAATTATATATATATATATATATATATATATATATATATATATATATATATATATATATATATATATATATATACCGATTGTTGATAACGTCAAATACTGATGTGGCTGAAGAATTTGTGCATTTACAACTTTAACTTTTGTATTTTTATTTAAAAGATTTTGTAGAGCTGTGATTTTTGTTTCGAAATTTTTCATTACTACATTGACCAAACTGCTAAAGAGCACTTTTACCTGCCCGCTTTGTAGCCAAGATAACCTTGCACTTGATATTTATATAATATCTTAGAAGCAAATAGCTGGACCTTATTTTGTCCGCTTGTTTGTCGGCATTTGCCTTATCAATAACTCTCTTTGAACCAATGGTTGACCCTTCAAATATCTATTCTATTGGATCACGGCCCTAGTTTTTAAATAGATAAATGACCGCTTGTGTCTTTATAGCTATGCTGAGATGGAATTTGATGACGTACAATTGAGCTTATGTCCATTGCTTTCCATCTACACTGTATAATTTCCAAACTGATTAGAGCCGACTGAGTTTTATCATGTAAATGCTTGTACGTTCTGGGCATATTCGATGTCACTTTATTGCTCAATTGCCAATTTGGGCACCACATTTGATTGTTAATTTGTTTATATTTGTGTATAATAAGGATTGATACATAGAGAGAAGGAAAGAGTTGACAGAAATAGACGTGTTTTACGTCACATCAAGATACATAATTTATTTAGTGCCCACCCACTTGGAGTAAAGTTCCTCAACAATGATAGAAATATATGGTATTGTTTTCCCGAGACCGTTGCTAGGAGATTAAATGAAACTTCAAACAACATATGCATATAATTTGTGCACTGCAGAAAACTTTGTCGTTTAAGGTAACTAAAGTTAATTTCATCGAAGATCATGCCTGAAGATTTACATAGCACAGAATCTGAACGAGTTTAATTCGCATTTAGTTCTATAGTGGTTTATTTCTACATCATCGATGCATGATCCCGTATTTTATATTTTGGGACTAGTTATTTTTCTTCTTTGAAATCATCCATTAAACGTTCTGTTATATTTAATATTTGGAATTATACCTGTTACGATATCCGTAACTCACATAGTAATGTAACTGCTTACAGTAGACTTTATATGACATATTTTGAATCGAAAATCTCATGCAAAGACAATTAATAGTTCTAATGTGCGAAAAACTGAGTATAAACTGGTTAATCCAGTACATTTATGACTCGATACTGCAATTTTCGATACCTTTTGCCCCTAGCATTGGTATTTCCATTATTGCTACTTCCCTCCGTTTACCTGGATTTTTAAATTCTTAACATATGCTGAAAAGAAAACATAAACCTGATAATTACAGGTGTAAAATGTTCCACTCAGAATCTGGTAATTTGAATGAATGTTGTTAAGTGGGACACTTGTCTATTTGAAGCAATCATTATAACATGTAATGTTAAGAGTTGGGGGGTGGGCACAATGGCTTCTGGATAATTATTCCAACTACCGCTTGTTTCACTTCTTACGTGTCTAGGCTCGTACAAAGTAATAAAGAAAAGAGTGAAGCCAACAAGCTTTATAAATTTTAACAGAATAATTTATTTCCCTAGAAAACAAGGTAAAAATTTGAAAAAGGACTTACGATTTGTGAATCTAATCCAAAAATTAATCCTAGAATTTAATAATATAAGTCCTATCACTAAAAAGTTCTAAATGAATCAAAGTTCGAATCCCGTAGAAGTTCAAAGATGGAAGGCGATAAAGTCCTCTATAATCTGTCCTGTGTTGTTGTGTCAACAGTTACTTGTTGAATCACCAATTCCGGCTTTAGAATTCCGAATAATTTCCAATAAATGTCTTTGTCCAAGCTTTTAATGAAGAAGAGCACTTGCATGTTTTCCAGAGAAATTAATTACTAATTCCGAAAACTAGAAAAACTTAACTCAAACTGATCACAACACAAAATACCTCTGAGCTCCGAAGGTATCAATTTACGACTGACTATTTCACTATAAAATATCTGTTTTAACCCTTAACTAATATGCAGTTTAGACCCCGTGATGGGTCACGTGATCACTTAGTCCGAATAACGCAGTAAAATAATATGTCAGTTAGCACGTAGACTATTTACGGGTTCGATTGTACTAAACGAATCTTACTATAAGATTCAATAATAAAAGTTGTTCACAAATAGAGCTAACACGTAAGCCAAGTCTGACCTTGATTACGACCAATGATTTTCACTCTATGTTTACCAATTTCTGAATCAAGGTCAGGAACTAGGTCAGCTAAAAATACAATGTAGCAACACTACTGCGTTTTAATCAGGCTAAAAGAACTGAACTGAATTTTCCGAAAAAAAGTCGAACCCAGTGAATAAAGTAATCATTACAATAACATGTAATGAAATAAAAATAAAATAAAAAAGAAATTAAAAAATTATACACAAGTAATTAAATTCCATATACGTAACACACTATTTTCCTTAATTTACAAACTAATATTACAAAAAATATGACTTAAAATAGCATGAGAAATAATTTGACTGGGGCATTAAGTCTTTAAGGTTACGGTCAGCGGTTTTCAGAACATTTGGCCTGGTAACGCATATGTCATCTGCTTGAGGTTCAATCGTGGTGATAAACACTCGAAAGCTTGGACTTTTTTTTCAGCTCATACGATCCAAAATAAAATGATCTATTGGTATAGCTGGTGATTGTATTTTACATCTAAATCAGATTTTTTTCTATATAATTTTAAATCCAGTTTATTAATTAGCAAAAATGAGTCAAAACTAGATGTATATTTTACCTGTCCCTTTCTTGAGAAATGAATTTTCCTCCATCTCCACTTGTTTGGAGACCGAAACAAATCTGACTGGCAAAACATTTTTTTTTTAAAGAAACTTCAATCTTCGCAAAATTTGGTGCACAGTTTTTGCTTTGTCAAAACTATACCTGTGGTAATACTGACTTCCATTTTCCGTAGAAATTTATCCTAGGTTGAAATACGAAGCTGTAGAGTGAAAACTAATCGACAATCTCATCAATTGGGTTTTTTGTTGTGCCTTATTGCCGATAATTACATTGCTGACCTTATGTTTAAAAGTAGTTGAGGAAATGTAACTCGGATAAACTAGATTAAACTGTAATAATAATTTTAAGTAATACTATAGTCTACTACCTTTCACGAGGTTTAATAATTTGGAGGGTAAGCAAAGGCGATGAAAGGAAGTCGATATTTGTAAAAGAAAAATGCGGCCTCGAGACGGGTAGTGAATGAATTAGTTAAGTTGGGTTCTAACGAAAGCAACCCGTCTGCATCCTATTGCCTTCTCAGACGCACGTTCTTTCTTATTTCAACCAGCTAGCATATTTTCTCAAAGTTTCTATGTCCGTCTGAAATGTACTTTATTGGTTACTCACACTGAAAAATCTGATTCGTGCTATTCGACATGTTCCAAAGGTGAGATATATATAGCAAAACACACTTAGGTGACTACATTCGCGGTAGCCAAATGTTGCAATTCCGATCTTAATTTGTGTGCGCGTTTTCTTTTTATTTCGCGCTGCTGTCGTCCGACTAAATATTTTTTAAGATTAATTAAAACATTGTTTTATTCACCTTTTTATGAAATTGTTATTAGTATTCTGTTTTTGTAGAAGACTGATTGACTGATAATGAATTAATCTATTTCAATATAAAATTATGGGAAAACAGCTCGCTATACGGTGCAAAAGTATTTCGTAAAGTTGTACTAAAGTTCGAAAACAAAGCTTTCAGAATTGAAGTTGGCGCTATAAATGATAGCATTACAGGCATTTAAAAGAACTCTTGACGTAATTTTAGAGACATCTTGGCATTGAAATTAATATGGAAAATAAGTATACGCTTCAATTAGTTCCGATGAAACTACAAAATTTGTTTATCACATAATTGTTATAAAGATGAAAACGTGTACTGGTTCGGACAGAATAAGTAACCAACTTTTGTCTCGGTTTAAAACGATTGTAAATGTTGATGCATGCGTATTCGCACTAGTAGTTGTTGGAAATAAATGAGATATTCCTATATATGGAAGGTTCCGTCTTGAGAAGTATTGGGGAGAACCTTGAAAACCATAGTGTCCACGATCTCCGTATTGACTTCACTAACAGCTAGGGGAATATATATATATATATATATATATATATATATATATATATATATATATATATATATATATATATATATATATATATATATATATATATATATATATATATATATATATATTTCGTACACCTGGGTTCCAGATTATACGAAATTATTCTCTGGTAGATGTAAAATACAGCATTTGAATCAGCCCCTACACAACCCTCCTCCCAAGAGCCTTTAAACCGATTTTGGTTCCCCTATTCCTGGTCCATACTAGGGCTGGTCTAAACTCTCAGAGAGAATACTACGATGTACAACGCAGAATATTATCATCCTAATGATTATACATCAGCAGGAGGTTGACTTACCTTTGCACGATAATAATGTTTACCCGCCTACGCAAATATTAGCTTTAGATAAAGTGGTAGTAATGTGTCACATTTCGGTTTAGATACCTCGAGCCCGCGGAGATGAACGCCAACTTCCGTTTCCGTCTCCGGGGGTTGGGAGTGGCGAAGACATATTGATATATTTAAAGAATTTGTGCACGGATATTAAAATTTGCTCGAAAATGATGTTCCGTGGTAATAGTAGATGCGTTTGGCTTAAACTGGAAAACAAGGTGATACTCGTAAAAGACTGTGCATGTTCGTACTATGACTCCCATGTTAGCAGATAGGGAGCGATTTTGCGTGCTCGAAATGCGGGTCGACGACGGAGATGATCGCTGGACATGCCCATGCTGCGTTGGCAACACCATGGCAAAACATTGAAACGAATAGAAAGCAAGGCAAGAAAAAAGTTCAGATGGATTCTTTCAGTAGCGTACAACCGGAAGGGGAGGGGTGGACGGGGGCGCCAGAGGTCTTGGACTTGAAAACCCCTTTTGGCCATCATCGTCTACCCGGGCTCCATTTTTCAAATACGATCACTTCTGTTTAGACCTTATGGGATTGTGAACTTCATGCACAATTCATTTACCTCCAGTACTGAAGAGAATGACACCGTGCAAAACGATTTGGTAAGAGAAGTGCTCAGTAAGCGTGGACAATTGTATGTCTTGCAAAAATACATGTTAAAGCATTTGCTATGAAGAATTTTACTTAGTTTAAATTACAGTCAAGAGATATTTTAGACAGACATTATAAAGTCATGAAAATAAGCAAAGTAATGTGGCCGAGTGTTTGGAACTATCTTGTTGCTGTTGACATAAGGACGAGTTAACTGAGCTTATTGGCGTCGTGGAGATAATATTCAAAATTAGATAGTAAATCGCCAGACAGTAGGGGTGCTTATTGGCGTCGTGGAGATAATATTCAAAATTGGACAGTAAATCGCCAGACAGTAGGGGTGCTTATTTGGCGTCGATGGTACAGAGCGTCATGACACCTGCAAGATACTTACAAGGGACGGCTAAGAAGATGACAAGAACAACAATGACAACACAATAACAAAACATTCGTATTGGCCATATGGAATAAAATCTATGTATATTTATTTTCCGCAAGTACTGCCATGATTAGAAGTCTCCGTTACAGCATCCCATGGTTTGCATGTCGACACAAGTCTTCACAAGTGCTCTCTGGATCAGTCTGGATATTATCAGGAGTATTATGACAAATTTCATAACAGAAATTACGCCGAAATGAGAAGGATCATATCGCTATCGGTATCATAAGATTTCTTGGTCGCTACGATGATTTTGTTGATTTAGGCGAATGAACTGAAGCGGAATTATCATAGCTTCTGAAGAAGGATTTGCATAAGGAATGCGACAACTACGTGATCACGTACGTTCATATTGTATTGCAACAGAGATAGATGACGTCAGTAATAAGTATCCTATAAGTATACTATCTTGCTTAGAACGACTTTTAAGATTACGTATAATCTCGAGTGCCAGGCTTTTGCAAAACAATCAAGCATGCTATAACCATCTTGTGACAGATTGTGTATGAATCTGAGAAAGAAACACCTTAGTAATATAATGTATGATTTGGACTGAGAATGTCAGCATACGAGAGCACATACAAACATAAAGTAAAATGCCTAATAGGCCTGAATATTGAAGACGTCAGCGACAAATATAAGATATCAGATAGTTAAATAGTCCATACAGGTTTTCAAAGACGCTCTCAGAATAGTTTATCAGACGTTAAAAGAAACGCTGAACATTGGCTTGAAGATTTCACCGAAGAAAACTAAAAAAAAGACAACTGGTCAATGATAATGTGGATGATCTGATAAAATCAAAGACATGAGATCCGTATCAGAAAAGGATCACATGTTGACTCTCAGGACAAAGTGAACAAGTAAATATAAGCGAAGTAAGCAGTTTATTAATAAACTGTTCAGCTGCAGAAGGATCCTATGGCTGTGCTGTCTGCAAGGGATGCAAAGTATTTGGCAGCGCCTTTTATCTTCGTGTACTTATTGGAAACCTTCCAATGTCAAAGGGCTGTTGGACTCTGCCTTCGAACAAACCCATTTGACGCAAATGATCAGCCTCTGCCTGATCAAGAACCAACTATATGCCACAGCGTTGAGGCATGGCATTTACTATATATCGACCAAATGAAAAACAATGCGACGAAATTATGTTAGATGAGCCAGCCGCAATAAAGCCAACTCAAATGATAGAAAGAACTAACAATGCTTTTGTCTGAGTCGCTTTTGGCGTAGGAATAGTAAAGCAAAAGGCAGAAACCTAAGACTGAGAGACCAAATGTCAGAAAACCTAGCAAACCAGAAGTCAGCAGCACTTGCAAACCGAAGACCAGCAAATCATAAAATTATGTCAGCTAAACATAAGTAGATGATGTTCTTGCAAAATGAACAATTGCAAGTAAAACTCCATTTACTGAAGACGGAGCAGTTTTTGTTGAAAGGTTTAATAAGACGCTAAAAATGCTATTTGGGAAAATTTCACGCAAAGAAATACAACAAAACATTTCTGAGCTCGCTGTAGTCAATAGTAGACAAATGTAATAGCACGCATTACAAAAGCACTGGATTAACGTCAGCCGAAGTCAGTGGTTAAAAAGGAGCAAGACAACATACTAGACAAATTATTCAGCATACAAACGTATAATGTAGGCGACCGAGTTAGACTGAGCAGAATTAAGGTAACGTTTGAAAAGGGTTATAAAACGATCTGCACCAAGAACACTTTTGGTGTCAGAAATATTGAAAACAATTTTTGTGACGTTAAGATAGCAGACCTTATTGGCGAAATTATTTCGGGATCAATTTATGACCAAGAATTATCTGCATCACCTTTCTGATACACAAGGCGGTCTGCCCTCTTATTACAGATGACGATACGTTCTTGATCTGGATATAGAATATCCTGCTGAAGTTCATGATGCTCATAATGACTATCCTCTGTCACCAGATAGTATGCTTCCTGATGATAATATGCTAAATCCGTATTCTGCAGTGCTTAAGAAAGATTAACTTGGCTTCGGCAATTTTATGATGCCAAAATTGATTTTTAATCTGCTTGATAAAAACGTGCTACGTCATCCACTCCAAAAAAAATTCTGAACTATGCCTCGACTTGGGACTGCAGTTAATCAGAATTCACACGGAAGTTAAACTTAACAAAGTATCATTGCTGCGGTTTTATATTGACTTTAATATTTAGATAAAAGCATCTATAAAAACCGAATTTGAGTTACATTTTTGCAGGTTGAAGAATAAATCTATATTTGGAAAACCACAAGAATATCAGGAAGGGAGTTAAAATAGAAATTATCAATGACGTAATGCGACGTGACAAGCCAGTGGCTGACGCATGCATTGTCTCATTAAAGAATTTTTGGACGACAACTTGAGAGCAATCCATAAGAGAAATAAAAAGATCAAATAAGCCAGTTTATGTTGGGTTTGCTGTACTCGAGCTTTCAAAGTGTTCTATGTAAACTTTCATTATAATACCATCAAGAAGAAATATGGTGACCAAGCCGAGTTGCTGCTTACAGGTATCTTCTGAGACTGCCGTGAAATTAGGACACCTAATGTTTACAACAACGTGTTTGCAATGCGAGACAGTTTTGATTTTTATAATTGCCCTAGAAAAGAAATCCACTTACAAGGTGCTGTTATGTATAGTTATGTATCTCGTTATTGTGTGTTTAACTATTGTCCATGATTGTAGATTGAAATGATCATTTGTAAACACATATTACGTATTTAATTTCTGTCCATGATTGTAGATGCTATTTTAAGATAAAGACCATTTGTAAGATATAAATATGTTATTTTGATAGGTTTGAGTTCTACACCCAGCCTTGATTATGAACTTAGAAGGTTCCAGATAATGAACTTGTTTATAGTTTGGGGTAATTTTCCGTTTGGATCATTGAGTCGTCTTGCGACATACGTCAGGTGGGGATGTATGGCGACATAGAGTCGTGGGGATGTATATAGGGTAAAATAATTTCTATTTTAATTTCAGTCTGAAAAAATATTTACTGTTGTGTTTAGGTTTGATTTGAGAGTAATCATTTATTTAAATGAATAATTGGAATTACATAGTACATATATTGCTGTTTGGACTTAAACATTATTTTGAGATTATTGTGAATTTATTCAACGACATTCTGGATTAAACCATTGTGATATAACAAGACTGTTTGCACATCGGCACATTCAATGTTATTAGTGCACAAGCACATTCAAGACCTGGGATTAATTCGGAACACTCTACACGTTTGGAGTTGTGGTGTAACTTTTAAGATTATTATTTGGGATTTAATTTGAAATATTGTGAGATTCTCTTAAATTTACATTGTATAATTTAGAGATATAACTCATTTGTTCAATGCTACTAAACTTGTTGGCTTAAAATTTTTTGTTACTTAGTATAAGATTTTAGGGTCGTAACTACCTTTTTTAAGTTGTTGAACTTTGCTGGAAGTTAAAGATTTGTTCTATACAGTGTTGTACAAATACAAATTTACTTCACATTTACATTTTCCTGTTTTCTTTATGATAGCTATTGAACACCCAACAGTTAACAGTTTCCATGCCTATAGCTCTTGGTTACAAAATTGCCACTGCAATAGCGTTCAATCAAACAACGTGATTAAAGATATTGCGACATAATAAGAACGGTATTCTATGGCAAAGTAACACAAACTTGTTATTTAGTGTCGAGCTGAACAGATTAAAGTCCTTTTCCTACGCACAGCCATAGCGGCCGACCCAGACTAATTGAATTGTAGGACTTGAGACTTGGTAACTTCTGTCACCAATCCGGCAAGCTAACCGCTACGTCACTACGGATCCTGCATCCACTATTTCACCTCTTACAACATGCAGCAGGGTAAATCTCAGTCTGAGACAACTACTTTAAGCATATGGAGTAAACTGTACTTGAAGCTGATTTGCGTTGTAGCCAATCAAAAAGAATTTAATATTTTGCTTATTTTAAAGTCTCGAACACCTTATCAAGCCTACAAATTATAGCATAACATATTATTTCCAAGCTCAAGAGAATTTATAGATTTAGTGTTTTACTTTAGTACGTCTTCTGCTATAAATCATATATTATAAGATTATAGGGCTGTAAAAGTGGGTGGTGGTGGTGGTGGTGGTGTATTATATTAAAGACTTGTATGGGGTTGATGTGTCTTGACGTAAAGACTCATTAATAAAGTGATGAAACGTTTGAGTTCTACATAACATAAATGGCCTGTCTCTCTGTGTATGTATGTATGTATGTATGTATGTATGTATGTATGTATGTATGTATGTATGAATGTTTGAATGTATATATGTATGTATGTATGTGTGTGTGCATATGTGTGTATGTATGTATGTTTGTATGTATGTGTGCATGTGTGTATGTATGTATGTATGTATGTGTGTGCATATGTGTATGTATGTATGTATGTATGTATGTATGTATGTATGTATGTATGCATGTATGTATGTATGTATGGGTGTATGTGTGTATGTATGTATGTATGTATATATGTATGTGCATTTGTGTTTATGTATGTATGTGTGTGTGTATGTGCTTATGTGTATGTATGTATGTATGTATGTATGTATGTATGTATGTATGTATCCTAGAATTAGATTATAACGTATTCTTTAAGTAGCAAGTTTTGTTGTATTGTTCATACTGGGCACTAATCAATCAGCTAGGTGCCCCAATATTTTGGAGAGAAATACGAAAGAAAGGTGGCAGATGCTTGGATATAATCATCATGGTTATGGTTGTGTCCCAGAATTTTCCTTTAGTGATGCTTTACACTTTGCCTTGAAGCTTAGGGGACATCGTCATGATGGAGTTGTACAGATTTGTTAATTACGCTTCTTTTCTACCTGTGTCCGTTTGTCTGGTATATTGTTAATTTCAATTTTGCTATCATTACAGTCTTTAAATCATGTAACCATTACCAACCTGACAGGCATTTCATCACTAGCAAATTGGATCTTAATTAGAATAGAATCCGTATTAATACCCTGAAACCTATCCAATCATCACATGTCGTCAGTAAAAGAAAAGACCCTTTGAAGACAGGTGGATGGTTAAAAAGAGGTTTCTGTAATAAAGTCGTTTAAGGGACCTCGAAAAGTGTTTGGCAAGTGTTTGCCTAATTGAACCTTTAGAGTGCAAAGTAACCTTTAAAGACAGGTTTGGCTGAATAGAACAGCTTTTATTTTCCCAACAATGCCCACTAATTAACCATCAATCCTTTATTTACGCATACCACCAGGAGATATCAAGACGTCTTGCATTACACAGACGTTAAGCGCCATGATTGATAGGTTTTTATAATTGTTGTAGCTTGATGGCATAATTATAATATTTTTGCTTGACGTTCTTTTTTTAAGAGCTGTGAGTGTCATTTGGCCTTGTGTTTATGCCTTGGTCTGCTGAAAATCAAAAGCTACAAATATTTCTTGTACCTTCTGTTTGTATTCAAGAACAGTATTATCAACGGACACTATTTATGTTTAAACGTATCAGCCTTTGATATATATTTCTTGCTTTAATATTAGTGGTACTATCTTACTAAAATGGATTTCTAACTTTAATATTAGTGTTACTATCTTATTGAAATGGAGCCGAGACGTGCCGAGGCACAATTACTAAATAAATATGACAGTTTCTAGTATTGCTTTGTATGCATCAGAGGCCAACCATTTAATTGGGGGCGGGGGCGGGCTGAGATTTTCTCTTGAGCCGAGTTATTTCTGTTTCTTTCACGGCATGATCATTTATTTTTTCCAGAAATGTAATGGATATAATTGTTTTGTTTTGTTGGGGGTGGGGGTGAAGAGACGTTATAAATCAGAGCAAGAATAGTCTGGGTTTTTTTAAGTTATGCGAGAACAGGTAAATTTTGTTTCAATACGTTACCCTTCCCCCACCCCTTCAGAAAATAATTAAATGACCCATCCCTAATAATCGATATGACCTGCGTCTAGAGTTGCATTCATGATGTACGTTTCAGTGTATATATCTATGTATGTATGTTTAGATGTCATTAGTTTTGGCCTGTAAATAAAGTTGAGTTCTGCTATTTATGAAGGAGTAATTATTTATAAATATATCTTATTTATATTACTGTAAATGTACCTTTTGTGAGCCTTCACAGAACTCTTACGTGTGATGAAATCTCATGGATACGCCACACGAAATGAGTGAGCGAATCAATGAAATTCGACTGTATCCTATGATGCAAAATTCGAATTGCATATCACAAAGAACATTACGCTTTGGCCATAAATCTGATCACAGGAATGTAAACAAAATTTCAAACAGGACGCTCTCTGCAGGGTCTGAGACTATTAAAAAGAAACAAAATATTGACGGCTTTCTAATTGGCTACGATGCGATGCTACTGCAAGTACTGTTTATGATGGGTACGGAAGATAATTTCCTCATAATGTGATGTACCCTACTGTGAAGGTTCATCGGACCTATTTTACATCCCCGAGCTCGCAAGGGTCAATAAGAACGGACTTTAAATTCGGCTGGGAAGCTGCCCTGCAAAAATATATCATCTGCAAAAATGTCGCGTACTTTTATCGTGTCCACAAAAACTGGAGGAAAATAATAATATTTTTTATGGAAACAATGCCCAAAATCTCTTCCGATCTGGAAAACTGGATTTAATATGCAAACTATTTATCCACAGAAAGAACACCAGGATATCTTTGTTCATAAGAAAAAAACTTTTGCCATATATTTTAAAAAAATATATGATGTACGCACTTTTAATTGTAAAGAAACAACGAAAAACATCAACAGGTGAATCTGTTTATGAAAAAGAAAAACTTGTTGAACCCGTAGTGTAAAATTAGTTACAACGTCTTAAAATATAATCTTATTGGGGAGATTAGGTCTGTTTACGACATTAATACGTCTACACTATGGTATTTTTATGACCCGTGATTGCTACAGCTGTGGAAAAATGGGTCAGAGGGAGCAATATGCGTATTTATACTAAGCAGGTAAATGCATTAGGCACACTAAACTGCTCTACAGTGAAGAACAAGGGTACCAATTGCTGTAACGTGATTCATATGTTGCATATCGCATTATGCTGTTCGCTTTAAATCATAAGTAGTATGAAAAACATAGACACATGTATGTTATCATATGTTCCAGCAGATCTGGGTTTACTTGATGCCGTAACACGAATGACGTAGACCTTGATTTGCCTCACAGAATACGCTAGAATATTCGGCTTTACTGGTATTAAAGGTAGAACGTAATATAAATAGAGTCGATCCTGATCTGCCATCATGTTATGATCAGGTTGATCTGGTTTTACTCTGTTCGCTTGAAATTGTGTCTAAAACGATATTTTATTACATATTGTAACTGCAGATCCCTTGATCTCATCAGTATTTAAAACAAGTTAGGCCCGGATCTTAAGAACAACTTAGGCTCTGATCCACTGGTTCATCATGTGAGAGCAAATCTGAGTCGACGCTGTTCGCAGTTGATTTTCCGTTCAGATAATATACGGCAATCTCACAGAAGAAACCAATACAATACAACACTACATGCAATGAGTTTTAGGAAGAAATCCCAACTGAACATTTTGGAGTATACTAACCATATATATATATTTACAAAATTTATCAAGATAATCAAACAAGTCTTCACTTTATTTATTCCTGCAAAGACTTTGAATGAGGCACAAAAAAAAAAAAGAAAACAAAAAAAAAACAACAAATGATGTCAAGAGAGAAACACAAATTTGAATGAAACAGATGAACCAAACAGGGGCATGAATTAGGGAAGTAATCATGATTAGGACTATTAATTACAGGTAAAACTCGTTATAACGCAATGCTCGGGGTGCAAAGAATAACATCGCGATATAAGTGGGATCGCGTTAACAAATTTTTCGAAAAACTTCCCATAGAAATTGTGAATTGAAATTTGTCTGAACTTGATAGCTTTTCTTTATTTTCGTTAACAAATATAACACTGCAATATGTTTTAGAAAATTTCAGAAGTTAAGGCAACATTAAACGCAGTGCTGGGACTAAAAATCGGCTAGGTATACGAATAATCGGCTTTTCCGAGAGCATGTATTTAGGATGTTAAAAAGAGAGGTCACCTTAAATTAAGAAATGGGAGCCATGCTGCCATCGCGTTATAAGCAAAATCGCATTATAACGAATCGAGTTATAACGGGGTTTACCTGTAGTTTCCCTTTCTTTGTATATGTTATTTTTCTAAATTGGCATGTTATGAATAATATGAAATTAAACATGAATGGGTGTGTTTGTGTTTTCAACTTGCTTTTTAAGCAATTTCGTATATACACACTAATTTCCTTAAGTAGCTTTGAACTGGAGATTTTGTCCCACATTGCACAACTTTCTGCTTAGTCACAGAGCAACGTTTTTACTAGATCCCAGGAGCTTTTGGCCTTTAGGTTGTGCGGGATGGTGAGTAGAAAATGGCATTCTGAAAATGGTAGGTGAGTGGTTAGCCCAATTCGAGGTGTGATCATAGACTATCACATGGAGGTGATCACAACTAGATGGGTGAGGAAGTGAGCAGCTAGCGACCATCAAGAACACAAATAGGTCGAGACGCGGTGTGTCTGTGGTACACGATCAGTTGTTATAGTCAGAGAAGAAACAAATACGGGTACATGGATGCCTTGGAGACAAACAAAACTGTGTAGACGATAATGCTTCAGCGCCTATTGCGAAGCACATGCTCAGCGACATAAAGAAGGGATTAAAGTTCTGACATGTTGAAGTGCGGAGAGAGAACCATCGCCATTCACCTCAATCGCTGTGGAGGGGGCCACCAGGCTGACAAGCACAACAAATTGAGAGAAAGGTTAGGTTCCATTGTATATATAGTTGCACACATGTCAGGGTTTCCGCAAAGACAGACACCTGTTAGCAACAGCCAGTTAAACTTTTCCATTGAGAGAAAAGTAGTTCATCATAGGACGCCATACCTTACGCTACACGCTATCACGTATCATGCCTTGCATAGAGCTAATGAACGCCCTGCAAAAGTCATACGTGGTTATGAATCGTACGGGCTGTACAAATGACTGAGTCACGAGTCATATGTTTGGTACAATTGTTTTGTTGATTACAATTGATCATATTTGTTTCAATTGATGATGTTGTTTCAACTGAGTACATGAAACATATGGTGTGTTTCAACTGAGTACAATTGAGGTACCTTCATTAGATTATATGAATCTTACCTTCAATACATGAGATTATGTGAATCTTACTTTCATTACATGAGATTATATGAATCTTACCTTCATTTTTGAATATATAAATCACATTTTTGTTTTGCCATTGAATGAGTCGCATATTTAGAGCGTGAAAGAATCACACTGTATGTTGTAGAGGATATTCTTTTTTTATTAATTCATTTCATAAACTTCCATCTTTCATCACATTGTGCTGTGTTGTCATTTAATCCAAGCATCCATTCAGGTCAAATCCTGTTATATTTGGTGTCAGAAGTGGAATGCTTTTGATTGAATGAACTACCAATAGACTGTATTCAAACCATAGGCAGGCTGTAAATCGTGGACGTTTTGACAAGTGCATTTTTAGTTGGTGCAGGGTTCCCTACATGTACACATTTGTTTAGGTTTTGTTGCCTTGATAACTAAGATTGTTAATTGTAGTTTGACAACCTCTAAACAACTTTGCCTAGATTTTATCGCCAAACAATCATGACTTCGCTAAAGGATCTGTGTGAATTGGGAAAAAAAGCTGGGTTATGAAGGGGAAAATCTTAGGAAATTCAAAATTGAAGAACAAGCAAAAGAAACGGATGAACGGTCAAAAGAAAAGGAATTGGAAAGGGAAAGATTAGAAACGGAACAACAACTCGAAAGGGAGAAAAGAGAATTGGAAAGGGAAAGATTGGAAAGGGAACAACAACTCGAAATGGAGAAAAGAGAATCGGAAAAGGATGGGTTGGAAAGGAAACAACAACTAAAATGGGAATCGGAAAAGGAAAGATTGGTATTAGAAAAGGAATTAGATATGGATAGGTTGGAAAGGGAACAACAACTCGAAGAAAGAAAATGGGAATTAGAAAAGGGAAGCAGAGGAAAGAATGGTTCAGTTAGAAAAACAGGCAAGGTTAGAGATTATAGAGTTAGAAGAAAGAAATAAACAAAGAGGACGAAAGACAATTAGAGTTAGCAAACGCTAGAAAAGGAGAACAAGATTCTGCCTCTAGCAAATTAAAAGGCTCTAAATTACCTTTCTTCGACGATGAAAAAGATAACATGGATAGTTGTCTTCATCGGTTTGAGCGGTATGCCGATAACCAGAAATTGAAGCGAAATGATTGGGCTCTTCATCTCATAGGCCGATAAATCACCCCTTTTCCCGTGATGATTTTGATGTTGGGGTTAGGTAGTCATAAGTCATAAGTAGTCATAAGGGGAAGCTACGCTTTAATAATCTTAAGTTTCGACGAAGCTGTTAGGCATAATAAAGTTTGGGAGTCTTAACCCCTCCATTACCATCAACGTTTTTGTATATGACTAAGACTTTTACCCCATATTTTTCTCCAGAAAGGTGCTGGACAAGAGCGTCAACGTATTGCTACTTACCAAAGAAGAAAAGCAGCACTAAGTATGGATCAAAGATCTTTCCCGGAATGGTTATCAGCAGTAGCGAGCACAAAAGTAGACAAGATGTTTGTTGTCGATGGCTCCACGTCTTCTACAGGACCAGCCTTCTTGAGGACCATATAAAAGACTGCTGTAGTATGGGCTGGAAGCCTGGAAAGAAAAGCTGTACTTTAAACATCTCTTCTATCAGATGTCCGTACGATAGTGACCTACGAGGACTTCGTGGCCCTAAACGCACCAATGAAAAAAGAAGAGATTGATTCCGGATAGAGCGACACCTATATAACTGCCAGCCAGCTTCCATGCGGTATGTGAACACAGAACACTTCTCCTCCCCTTGCAAAACTTTCACTGATATAACACTTACTGCCATTGCTAACAACCCCAACTGGAGTTCCGAAACCAGGAAAGAAAAGGAATCTTACTGGATACGCCGCCTTAGAACATTGAAACCAAGCGGGTTAAACCAAGAAGTCTAGAAAAAGACAGCCATGCACAAATAAAACTATCTTTTGCAGCCGACACATTTTACTTTTTAAAAAATTCTCTAAATTTGCTTAATAGCCTACAATTACTACTATAACAATGAAATATCCGGGATGTAATTTGCGCTTACATAAATATACACAAAATCCTAGATGTCGTTATGGCTCAACGTTTTCTAGGTTAATACAAATAATTTCCAGTATCCGCAACAAGTTGATATAAACTAATTGAAACATAATACACTTGGAGGTTTAATTCCTGTAGAAACAGCCATGTAAATTTTGCAAACACTACGGTTTTTCTGTTTTATTTGTTTGTCCTGTCTTTGTTTTGTATATGCCTTTGAAAAAGACTCATTAAGAGTCGAAAGCGCTCAGGCTAGTTAGATACTAGTTTTGCACTGTTCGTTGTCAGTTTATTGCATTCGTATATATATATATATATATATATATATATAGTATATATATATATATATATATATATATATATATATGTGTGTGTGTGTGTGTGTGTGTGTGTGTGTGTGTGTGTGTGTGTGTGTGTGTGTGTGTGTGTGTGTCTCTCTCTCTCTCTCTCTCTCTGTGCGTGCAACGGCAGATTTAGGTTAATGCATTTTGCAATTGGTCTCGTCTTATTTGCGTCAATAATTACTTGTCTCTCTGCAGTTTGCAACACAACAACGTATATGAATTCATATACGATAGATCCATTTTGAAGCATAAGAACTCTATCACAGTGCTATTTGCCCCTGCCCTGCTTTATCAATAAATTTCTTGAAGTTGGAAGGAAATGAGAAATAAAGAAGTGTCCTCTTTTTGCTCAAAAAGCAAAGTTTCTGTTCTGCAATAGTCTCTAAATTTACCATGGAGGTGGCTTTAAACGGGTGGACACGGTATGGATTGATAAACTATGTCATTTCCATAAATCAATATATTGGTATTATTTATTTACCCATTAATGTAAAATGGCTGACTGCCTAAAATAGTCCCGTTCTCTTTCAGAATGAAAATAATTGACCTGAGGGATAGTTGGAAAACAATCACGTCATAATTTGCAGATTTCTGGGCTGAGAAATGATGATTGCATAGTATAATTACTATTACAGGAATGCCATAAAATGATAGTATTTATTAAAGAGATTTGTCATAAACCACAGAAAATGCAAGTTATATTATTAATTTTCCTAAAATATAGACCTTCAGAGAAGAATATATTTTAAAGCAAAGGGAAAATATTAGTGTTAAATTTAAATAACAACAAGAATAATAAACAACAATACCCTAACTCTTCCACAATGTGGAACCTTCTCATTCTTTTCCATATTATTGAAGAGTATTTTTTCTCTCTTTTCGGATAGAGACGTGTGTTTCCGAATATTCATGAATATGATATCATCGGGGATTAAACCAGGCACCGTTAATTGAGCCAAGTGAGTTCTCATACATGAACACTCCACACACTGGATAGAAGAAAAATAATTTTTTTAAAATTATTCACAATTAAATGAATGAATCGAATTTTAAAACAATTATCAAGATAATAATAATAATAATAATAATAATAATAATAATAATAATAATAATAATAATGTCTCTAGTCTAAGCATTTTTTAACTTTTCTTACAATATAAACTCCACCGATAATTTGTGAAAGTGATATGCGACATCAACATGAAAATCCATATTTGTGGTCAGCAGGTCAGCTGCAAGATTATTAAATTGTAACTTGATCGTGAGACGGGTAATACGGGTCTTCATACATGGTAATATCAGCAGCAATTTCAGTCGAGAGTCGAACATCCATTAATCGATTACCCCTCCTACGCTTCATTTAATTAATTTAGCTGAACCAAACATTTAGAGCGTCAGTGATCAAAATAGGCTTTGACATTTTAAAAGAGACACGTATAATTATTTCCTAAATAGAATCTAACTTTGCCTTTCGGGAATTTTATGTGGCACAGAAGCTACAGATAGTATCTCAAGAAATATATAATGCTTTATTTGATGTGCTTTAAATCAACGGCAAGCTGCAAGTAAATGCATAAGCAATTGTGCCTTGAAACGCTTTCGCAACAAGTTTCTTGTAATCATGTAATGGACGTGAAAAATATAATGGATATTGAAGACGAATGTTGGCCGAATAGATCTGTGAATAACTTCGCTTATATGTTTTTATATTAATTGGACAGCAATAAAGCATGTCCACCCACTACGGATGACTTTGATACTTGAAACTGGTTGATCATCACAACTTAGGAACAAACTGAGAACTTTTTAAGAATAGCAAAAATCGGTTTAACTCATTCCTTTATCATCTATTTGCGACATGCTGAAAATACTTCTGAATATTTGTTTTTGACCACCAATAAGACTAGGCATATAGTATCACCCTTACCCTTCCGAATGTCCGTCCGTCCGGTTAAGATTTTTATGCACTGTGTTGGGGCATTTGTGATTCATGAACACATTCTATAGCTTGTCTGATGAGAGCAAGATATGTGGTCTATCAATGATGCGTTATAATTACAGGGTTAAGTCTACTGCAATACAATTTACAATCCGCAAACAATATTTTTTAAAAATACGAAAATATTTTCTGGACATAGTACGCTTATTTCGTTCTGAGAACGTGAATCATCCGAATATTCGATCGTTCACATGGAATTCAAATAATTTTATTCAAGTATCCTTTCTTTATTTAAAACCTCAACAAAAAATACATTCTTGTTTTTAAATTGTTTGTTTTGGATTCAGAAATATGTCCATTTCTATCACAGCTGTCAATTAATCGTCGACCCACATGATTTATAAGATCCAGCTTACCATCATAACCCATCGACCTATCCATCCATCCAACCACTTACTAATCTATCAATCTATCATCATCTATTTATCAGTCAAGACAGTCGGGCATACAATTTTATTTCTAACATAAGAAATCTTTTTTCCCTAATTTTATTGTCTGACAGTCGTTTACACCCACCACCAGGAAGAAAAGTGTCATGGATTGGTGTAATGTGTCTTATGATACGATGGATTTTTCTAGCCCTGGGCATCTCAGGTAAAGTCTGTCTACTGGGCAAGAAATACTAATATATTCCAACTGCCCGTCTATTCCTGTGCCCTCAACATTTCTTTTCCTATAACAGTAGGTCGAATAGCACCCAATTTGGCTAATGTCCCATAGCCATGAGGGAGCTGAATAGTAACTGGCCTTGTTTTGTTCATATAGGGGTTCAAGAAAGTGAGTTGTTTTTATTGTTGTGGAGCTTAACGCCATTTTTCAGCACACGATAGGCTATACATGGCGGCCAGTATTAATAACCAACTGTTTGACCTCTATGCGACACGTAGGTTTTGGTCACCATTCAACACACACGTTTTGATATACTACACAATACGCCGTATGTAGTGACTAAAACCTCCGTCCCTATTTCCTACGAAAAGGGTAATAGTGTTTATTCACATATTTTCATAAACATAAACATAAATACACAATCACATACAAGCAAGCAAATGTAGGATTGTTTGTACACACTACGCCCACAATCATACCATTATACACAAGAGAGGTAAGGGCTTTTCAGTTTGGCTGGGTTCTTAACATAGACATTCAACTAAAGAAACATATAAACAATAATTGTCGATAATTTTGAGTAGTATATCTCTTTTCTAGAGATCTAGGTGGACCTAAAAATTGCCGCTGGGGTTGTTAATCGAACAGAGCTAACACATACCACAGCTAGTCACAGTTCTTCTCTGCACATTTCTTACATCCGATACGTAGACTACGACTAGTCCACTAGTTAACAATTCTTTTACATACACCAGAATGTCTGGATTCAACAGTACGCTGGAAATGATAGTCAGTTTTACCCAAGTCTTGTCAGGTTGTCTCAAGAACAGATGACACAATAAGCCAATGCGCCTTTGTGTATAGTTTAGGACTGGATTAAAACTGATTGGAATGCTCCACCGATCTGAATGTGCGTAACATAATATTGTCATTATGTGTTGTTCCAGTCAGAAGATAGCGGACACGATGTACCATTGATGAAGAGTTTTGGTGCGATAACTATGACTGATAAAATGAAGATGATGCATTGGAGTGCACCTGCGTCGGATACATCGTATACTCGGAGTGATAGTAAGACTAATACTATTGCTGCTGCTGCTATTGCTTGTATGCGTCCAGAAAAGAAGGACTTAAACTTGGCTATATGCGATTTCCAATCGTCTCAGCAAGACTTTTTGCTGTCGGCTTTCACTACTGCCTCCATCACTGCAATTCTATGAAGATTTCAGAAAGAAACACAATGAAGTTTAGGAGAGTTTTTTGAAACGTCAGTATGAAGAAGAACAAGTATTTGTTCAAGAACAACAAGCAGAAACTGATAAAAATTATGTGAAGAAGAAGAGGAACGGAAAAAATTTAACAGTGAACAGAAGGAAAAGTAATGAAAACAAAACGGTAAGATCTACTAATGGGAGGATAAACGTTAACCTCTCCTGGAAATTGCCAGATGGTCTCCTTGCGGTCACTACTTTCCCTTGGTAGGTTATGATTATTATCCTCACTGACAAGTTAGAAGAAAAAATTCATAGTTTATCTTTGGAGGTGCGAGAACGCATTTACAGAGACTTTGTGCAGATTCAAGGGAAACGCAAAGAAAAATTGCATCTTTTACGACATAAACGTATTAACCATTGGTACATGAATACTGATTAGTTTGAAGATGCTGAAATGATCAGATATTAACCAAGGACTACCTGCCTGAATTCTAGTTGTCACTACTTCTATCTACAATGTTGCAGTTATAATCAGAATTCCAAGGAACGAAGTCCAAGAAAAGATTAAAAACTTACATGAATGCAATACAACTTTTAAAAGAGGTATCAAGACTAAGCTCCTTCACCATGTGTGATGTGAAGTGCGATAATGGCTGAATTCCAGGAGATTCCAGTAGCAAACTTGTGAATATTTCAAGAACAAAAATTATATTCCTGTAAATGGACAGTTTAGAAGAACACATTCAGACCGACCACTGGAACTGCGTGAGCTATTTTACAGAAAATTTTTCACGATCCATTTGAAACGCTAAGAACAACTGCATCTGAAATACATCTGACATACACGTTGTAATCATTGGTATATGTATGCTGTAAGTACACCGTTTGCTTTGAAAATCTTCAAATGGTCAGACATTAATCATCTGGGAAGACATTAAACGACTTGCCATGCCACGACTTCTGTCATCAGTGTCACACCAAATTCCATGGAATGAAGTCAAAGAAATGATCAAGATTTAGTGGGTTACAAACGATCTATAAGAACTATTTCTAGAAGACAATCAGCATAGATTAATTCCGGAATTAAAAAGGAACAAGAACTGGATAAATTTCACTTCAGTTCTTTCCTCCTGAACAAAAATGTCACAAAGTTCACACCATCATCATCAACAACGAGAAATAACGAAACCGTCTCCCTCCTCATTCAGCCAAACTTTGGGATGTTTTGTCAGTACTGACCAGATATAATGTTTCGTTCCGAAATCATATCTTTGAAAAAGCACTACAAGAAATCACCAACACTGGGTATGAATGTTAATTGAACATTTTGGAAAGAACTGTGCTATTGACCAAGGCACAGAAACAGTGACTAGGAAAAAAAACACCACCTTCGTCGTCAAATGGAGAAAATGAAAATGCCCATCAGCCAAAACAAAACTAAAATATTCTTTCAGCGATGAGAATTTCTACTGTGCTGATTCTTAAAAGCTCCTTTGTTATGATTCATTGTTGAATGAACTTGCTCATCATGTTATAGTGTATTTTTTCGTCGGCAAAACGATGTCCATTACCTTTTTCTCCCCGTTTGTTTGCTATTTGATACAGATGTCTAGCTTCTTTAAAAGACATTCCCAATAACAATCTATTATACAAGTAGTTTTGCTTCCGTATCCAATTCAAGCATGGACATCATTTGCTGCTTGTGTTTACTGACGTTCTCGAGTAACAACGTTGTGGGAAACGCAGCTGGTCTGTTGCTTAGAGTCATTCCTTTCAGAGTGGATGAGGGAGTAAACACGTATCACGTTAACCAGGAATTTGCAAATCATCGTTATCTTCCTGTCCGTAAATCTTATTTCAACAGTGTCAACATTAGTGTATAAGGAAATCTTGGACAAAATATTCTATTCTCCAAAGGAAACGTCACAGTGAAATTACAATTCCGAAAAAGATTCTCAAGCGAATTTTAACATATGTACTTGTGTACCAAAAAGTCGTTGGACAGCATGGTCGTGGCGTTAGAGATATGTCAAAATCAACTTTTCGTACAGTAGCACCCATCTTATAACCGACGGTGACTTGAGAATTGCGTGTTTAAATGATGCTTCCTTGACGAAAGGAAAGGAATTTCTCAAAATGTACTCATCGACAAACAAGGTAAAAAATGTCTCCTTGAAGGCAGAAATCATGTATTGTTTCAAACTGGACTAGACCTACTAGGGCGCCAAGACACATCTATACATTTGTTTCACACGTCTGGCGAAGGCATTCTTCCTTCTCTACGCAAGAACAAGGCAGAATGGGACGTTCAAAAACTTTCAGAATTCATACAAATGATCAGAAACAAAATATCAAAGAAAAAGAACAGAATTAAGAGAATTTGACATTTTAAGTTACTAAATAGAAAAAGAAAACTGATGCACTGAAATTCTTGCGAATGTTTCATATCATGCCACCAACGATGATGATAATGCAAGAATCACAATGGGTAGAAATCTATTTTGTGTCAACTTTGACCACTTCATCATCTATTGAACTTCAAATCAAATAACAAGCCAAAGAGTACGCTGATCTTAATAACAAATAGTTATACCAGAAAGTCAAAGTTCTCAAAATGGACAAAAGGAATCTAGCAAACGATGCCAGAGTATCTCTCGTCAACAACTTCATGCGTTCAGCGAAGTGTATTTGTACTTGAATAACAATCTAGTCAGCAAGAGCATTGAGCGTACCCGAAAAATCATTTAATCTACAGAAAGTCACGAGAAACACATTCTTTAGTGTCATAGAAACTAACCACTTTAGACAAGTTCAATGCTATTGTGCTGACTATGGATGATAATCCTCATAATACTGGATTTAACGATCGCCAAAAGAATCAAACAAGGACGTAGTTTAGACATGATTGATCCTTTATATTTGGATGCAAGACATGTAGTTCTTGAATTGAGTGGATGTACGTCTAAGGTTGAATCGAAGTAGTGCCGTGTTCCATTTCATGGCTAATGCTAACGAGCACTAAACGAGCATCGATGAAGTCAGACTTTAAGTGCACCGCTGGAAGGTCATACCGAAAGTGGAAAACGATGTCATTCAGACACTGAACAGAACGACGGTCAGGTGAAAACCTTCACTTTCACCATTGCCTCTGGACTCCGACGCAAGATCGAACTGCATGTTAACTAGGCCAGGTACGTCCACTGACTTCTTTGGAAACGAAGCCACATAACAGTTGGTACCATCAGCAGACAGGTATTTCGTACGACGAGGATATTCTTTCTGGGGCTTAGACTGTACTCCAGACCAGGGCAGCGACGAAGGATTTTCCCACCCTATAAAAATCAGGCCAACTTCGTCTGGAACTTCAGTATGCACTAGCTCTGGTGTCATCTTGTATGCAGAATTTGAGAATACTCTTGATACTGACAGTGTGAAAGAAGTGATCATAGGTTATTTGGTAAAGAAAGATGGAACATAAACCTATCGAGTTAGGCAAACAGGATGTTTTATATCGGGAAAAACAGTCACAAACCACAAGTCAAGAAGACAAAATACAGTCATCAAGATGTCCAAAACAACAACAAGGCTTTTACCTATTTTACTATTGCAGTGGCTGAACGAATCACAGGCCTAACTAGAGAACATTGTCGTGGATAACAAATCGATCAACGAAGTCAGAAACAACACGACAAATGTTTAAGGATGAGTCCAGAAGACAACGTGGAAGAGTATACGGAAGATGCATAGACTTTCATTTCAGAAGAGAAGAGTTTGAAAACATGATATAAAAAAAAACTTCCGTGAGCATTTATTATCTCCAGTGGCTTCTTTGGAAACGAAACGCATGAAGGCTCTCATGCAGCAGGTTACCAAGACTTCGCATTCATCAGATATTTGCAAAGAGAAAGTGAAATATGAACTGATGGTTAATCATTACCCTGTAACAAAAATGAATACCGGGGAACTCTACTACTGTTTGGCTCACACAGTTTGTACGCAACGTCTTGGAATCTAGTGTGTGTTAAGGACGAACCTCCACCTTGAACACGTAACAATGTTCAACCTTAAGTCATCAACACCGAAAACAGTCATCGACCAGGAACCTACTGGGTAGCAGTCTACTTTCACAATGACCACGTAGAATATTTTGACTCTTATTGATTACTTCCTCTACAATACGACATCCATTGACTTTATGAGAAGAAATGTGGTATCTACTAAATTCAATAAATATGTGATTACAAGATTCAGCTTTGTATAGACAATATTGCTTGCAATTTCATCATCAAAGATAGAATTTAATCTAAGAACTTGTTTTCATCTGAATACTCTAGAAACGATGGTGAAATAGAAAATTATGGTTATATGTTTTCTTTAGCACACAAATGTAGAAAACATCAAATGAAACTGCGTTTGAACTGGTCCAAACCTCACTCACAATGGAACAAAATTCAGTTCATTTTTTCTGCCTCTACCACCCTACCCCACAACTCCTCCAAGTCGAAAAAACAAGCTTAGTGAATTACTCTTTTTGGAGCAGTTTCCTAACCTCATTGTCTATGTAAATTCGATAGGTGGTGATTATTCTTGGAGATTTCAATTTCACTATAACTGTTTTGAAAATGAATGCACATCAAAACCCCTAGATTCTATTCACATTTTCCTCCTCAACAGTTAATTAGGCACCCAACCCATAAACCAGGTCACGTTTTAGACTGGATTCTTCATAGATTTCATTGGTGTTACTAAAACTTTCATCAGATCACCTCTGCTTCATATGCCTTGTCACCGTATCAGTCCCTAACACTCCATCTCAGTTTGCTACTAAGAGAAACCTCTGTATGATGAATAGAGCCCAACTAATGCATAACATCCAAGCAAACCTAACATCTTAATTTTGTTTTGAAATTTCATAGTGTATTGGTAATCTTGTCGTTGTGTATGTTTTCATTTATCTAATATTTAAAGCGCTTAAAGCATCTAAAGATAATTAATTAATTTATTATTATTATTATTATTATTATTATTATTATTATTATTATTATTTCTGTTGTTGTTATTTCTTTATTTCTTCTTTTAAACAAAGGAAATTAGATGAATCACAAAACTTATTACAAAGGCAGTGGCATCATTATTTTAAAAATCTCAATTCAAGAGACACCGGCATCGGAGGGACCGAAAATCGCAGAGGAGTCATAGTAAATATTTACCTACATAAATATTCCATCATTTATTTTCTCCTTAGCAGAGATGACATATTTCACATGCTTGTCTGACACTTAGGCACGGATGCACGGAATATTAACCGCATTAACGTAAATTTGTCCAGATTTAATACGATCTGGAACCTAATGATGCAAAAATTACGAATAATAATCATGAATAATATAATGAGCGAAAACACGTACATGATAATTTAGCGACTGGGGCACGTGACTTGCGATTGGCTGCAAATTGGACGCATTTCTTCATTCATTCATAAAAAAAATCTAAAACAGAGTTAGATACGCAAAAGCATTCTTTAAGTGGCAGATCTTGGGTTGATAAAAAAATAACACGAAATAAATAAATTCTCTCATTAATAGTCGAAACAAGAAGTTACATTATAATATCCATTATATGAGTTGGAAAATATTTAGGTAAAAGAAAGATGAATATAGCCCGACTCGAAAGAAAATCCCACCTCCGCCCGAAAACGTAAATGGTCCATCCAGTAAAACACGTTTCAGTCCTTGAGCATCTCGTCTCTTGCACCTTATGTCACTTTTGTACTGGCATCTCTTTGAAGTGTATCCGTCTCTCTTTTCTCTTGAAAACCAACATTTCTTTCATAGTCCAAGTCGAAGCATAGCTTGTCATTTCTCAACTTTATCAATGAATTCGTTCCTAGCTTTCTAGCTTTTTTTTCTTTCTTTCTATCTTTTAAAAAGAATGTAATAGTTTGAAGTACCCGTACAACGCAAGTTCGAAACTTGATCAATGCGACGAAACACACTGCTGTAGTAAACGACTACCTTGTCAGTTTTGATCTCATATATATATATATATATATATATATATATATATATATATATATATATATATATATATATATATATATATATATATATATATATATATGGGTCAGAGGGCATAATGTATGATCTACGTGCAGCGCGCTCTGTCATCGAAATGAAAAGCAATAACTGAATAAAAAAAAACTATTTCAAAGACAGAAGATACGCAGTCTAATTTAGATGGGGTAATTTTAAAATCTTTATTTATTATAACAAGTAACGTGCTGGTTTCAAGCAATACACAGTACTGCACTATATGTTAACACCACGCTTGCCCACTTAAAATATGGCGCCTAATTATTTCCTGGCTTCCTCTGTGTTTAAAACAACGAGTTTTGTCAGATACTGTCCACTTTACGGACGACTTGCTGAACTGTAAGGCAAAATATCTCACAGCGGGATCTGCCTAACTAAACCAGGCATTGATTGTGTGCTGAAAAAGAAATACACCAATAACATAAAACAATTATGAGCCATTCTACGGCTGTGACATATTTCATTGGACTTAACAAACGTTCGCAGATATTTATAGCCTGCGATTTGGTTTTATTCTGTATCTCAAAACCTTCTTGCACGTAGCACCGATTATTTTTGTCACAAAGATTAGTGTCATCCAATATCTCGCAACTAAGTGTTACTATTCGCATGCCAGTAAAATTACTAATCATTTGATTTTTCAATTTGTATCACGTCAGCTGATGAAGAGCGATATAATGCAAGTTTATATGGATGACGTCATTTATGCCCTCTATTTGATATGCATGCACTTGCTGCTACAAGACATCGGAACAACTCGGCTCCAACATTCCTTGATTCGACAGTACCGGTACATTACTACGCGTAATACGCGTATAGCGCGGACAAATTCTTAACCTTAACATACGATAAAATCTTTGTGACTGCTTTTCAACATTTAAGGGACGGCCAAGTTCCAAGTGCGTAAACCACCGTGTACAACTCATAAAATGTTACAAAACTCTCAGTATTCTTAACCTGAAATTTACACAAAATAAATTACGAGTCACGAAGCATCAAATCAAAGTCCAAGAATCTATGAGAAACACGAAACAGTCTAAATTATTCTCAAAGAAACATTTTTCATTATTTTCTCACATATAAGTGTAACAGGATGAAGCGTGTTGGGATTGCATTTAGTAAAGACATTGAACACAGTTTCATGAATGAGAGTAATTAGTAATGTAACTGAATGATTACTGATTCTTACACAACACTTCTGCGCATGGATTTAAGAGAATGATACGCACAACAACGGCAATAAGAAAATGATATTTTTACTAAATGGAACTAATCAGAACATGCGACTTTAAAGACTAATCAATCGAGAATCAACGCATGGAATGTATAAAGAAATATGTAGATATATGGATCTATCACCATGGATTATCAATACATAGCATTTATAAACAAATATGATTGATATATGGACCTATCTCCATGGATAATCAATGTATAGAATTTATACAAAGATTAGAACAATGTATAGATCATTGAAAAGTACGATGCGTGTATAATTAATTTTTACTCCTATAGCGATATTGAATTATATTTCACCCGTTTCGAAAATGGAATAAATATTATCTCATGGTGTCCAGTCGACGAGCACGATGTATTTCTACTTCCACAGCTCGCGTTGAACGGTCAAGGAGCAACCACGCAAGAACTGCCCCCTCCCCCCCCCCCGAGTCTGCCGAAGCATCGATCAAGAGTCTCCTTATTCCTTGCGAACCCTAAGTTTTGGTCCCTCACGGTGAGTACACCAATGCAGTCCTCTAAACCAACGTCAGAATCGACCACAACATCCGGGTTACACAAACCCCCAAGAATTCTACGATTTCCCTTAAAAACAGTTCTACAGCTAAAGATATCTTCCGTAAAGTGGAAAGATCCCTGATAAAACTCTTTATATTGTGTTCATACAGATAGAATGATGGGCTACAGAGAGAATGCTGGGCTATAAATACCGTGGTTCTAGTCAAATCTACGACCTAGAGAACTCAACGAAATTGGGTCTCTCACTGCAGGTGCTCAGCACTTGCAGCAGCGAGTAAACCGGACTAAGTATTCTGAAGGAAAAAAAAAACCACAGCCAGAAATAAACCACCCTCAGGGCAACGCTGTACGCGGCAACGAGACTCAAATGCATATTTCGTTCATATAATGCATACACATTTTACTATAATTCCGTGACAAAATAAGCAATTCTTATATTATTTTTTTTTATTATGTCACATATTAAGTTTCGATTGTTGCAAGCAGTAAAGGCAAACACTTCACGCAAATTATGTTACCGACAAATTGCACAATTTTCATAGCTATCATTTGCAAATATGTATAGAAATCTCAGATTGAGGGAAACTTTTGAAATTTTAATCACAATGAAACCTAAATGTTTAGAAGTACTACACTTTTCTTCAGTCCCTAATATTCTACGGCTGATTCTCGCCGTAGTAAAGTTTTATTAAAAAAAAATCCCAAAACAATATTCATCTTTTTTTCTTTGTTTTAGCCCTGACCTATAGCTTCTTGTACTATCGCAATTTTGAATTTATACGTCCCTAAACAACCAAGACCGCTTACGCTAAATTTGTTATGCATAGGCGTACGAATCAACCGTGTTCGTTATAATATAAGTTACCATACCCAGCCAGAAATAAAACACAGGAAGAAAACAAAAGTTTACAGATAGATTATAACTGACAGACTATGTCAAAATTGGTAAAATTGTTTAAAAATAAATCGCTTGACTTCTTTCTGGCTGTTTAAAATAGACTACTACAACAGAGATAAATATGCAAGACAGTGGATTGGTTTATCGCAGTTAGTAGATACCGGGGTAAATTTAGTTACGATGAAATAAACCTCACAACTGAGCTCGCGGGTCATGCATCCCCAAAAAGCTATTTATTCATCTCATTATTCTTAACATATCTGGTCCTTAATATGATAGTTGTGGCGGTGGTAGCATGCAATTATTTGGAGTTTATCATATAATGACAAAGAGTTACTGTTCGCTTTAAGTTTATTTAAAATATCTCTCAATGTGTGCAGTCAATTAAACGTTTGCAGAGCCTAGTCATATCTTTTTTATCGCAACATCGTTTTCGTTATAACGAGCTGTCAGAATGGACCTCCTGAAGCGATACATTGGAAAACGGATCCTAAATTAAACGTGACCTCAAGATAATGTGTAATGGGATACAAGGTTCAGACATACTGTTTAATTAAACAGGACCTTTCAGTCGATAAACAGCGACTTAGTCAATTTCTGACATAAAATAAATGCATAAACATCGATTTTATACAAGATTGCTTTTAAAATCAGTTCAACGCTTGACTTGTAGGGATAAATCGAACGTAACATTCCTACAAGGCCGAGGTTGTAGGCGGTTTGCATAATCCGAAGTTGTAGGCGGTTTGCATAATCCGAAGTTGTAGGCAGTTTCGATAATCCATATTTGAAATATTCATGAGTATATTGTACAGATTTTCTAGCTTTTAATTCTTTTATGTTACCTAAGGCAATAAGTACAACTAAACAAAATGAATGTAATAATTCAAAACTGCATATTAATAGTTTGATCAAATTTCCTCTGAAAGAAAACAACGAAAGTAAACAACACACACAGCAGTAGCAGAAGGGGAGGGGGTAAATTTTTTCCTGACAGCAAGGCGGGGGAGGGGGGGGGGTCCATAGACTGTTCTAAATATTGTTTCTGCGACGGTTTCGTCCAACATTTGTATGTAACAACTTTTATCCGAGTTTGGTTTCGGCCCGTGCTCGGAATAAATTCTGTTCGCACCCCTTGTTGCTATTTCCGAAAACCGTCTGCGTCGAAAGCAATTTTGTCCACAAAGCTAGTCCTGACTTGTCACGCGGCACTGTAAGCAACACGAGCATTTTTAACAGAAATATATGAATTAATGATAAGAATATAACGTATTACATCATGATTGAAGAAAAAACATAAACAGTCATTAACTCTTTGTCGGGAAGACACAGTTTGGACAACAATGTGAGAATTAATATTGTTGGATACAGGCGGTTCGGATTTGCTGCTTTGGCGGTCTGATTTCCTGTAGCAATGTAGGGTTGGCGTAAAGGCTAAATATACGATGTGTAGAAAAAGTGGCGGTGATAGCACGACGCCAACAAAACTTATGTGCGTGATAAAATTCTAATGAGAACTACCTTGCACCACATACGTTATCAATAGAATGAGTTTTAAACTGTTGGTGTGTTGGTATGAAGCAATTTGATACACCAATATATTGCACATTAATATGCATATACAAACAGTGTCTCAGTAGTATGCTTCCTCTTCTGTACTCTAGATCAGTGATGAATTTCCACTGATGAATTATTAACAACATAAGAAAAAATATTATTGATATCTGTTTTTAAAAAATTAAATCTGGTGCGGAATTCTAGTTTTATTTCTCTCTCTCTCTCTCTCTCTCTCTCACACACACACACACACACACACACACACACACACACACACACACGAGCGAGCGCACGCGCACAAAATATACCAATATACAAAATATACGCGCATACCAATATACATAACGGCATGTATACACGTTCCATGGGATTTTAATATTGTGTTCACAATATCAATACCAAAAAGTTGTAATAGTCTATCAACATTGTAAGGTACAATGCATTCAGATCAGGTGTAAATACATTTAAATGTCTGAATTGCCACTTGTTTGTTCGTCGTTTCGATTAGCCTATGTTCCCAACTCGTTTCAATATAGTCGCCTGTGTCTGAATGGCTACGCGATCAGTGTTCAATGAGCTAACCATTCTGTGTTTGTAATGCTCTACTTTCTCATTTGAATCATCTTTCATGTTTAAATCAGAAGTGTGTTCTATATTAAATGTAATCAATCTGGACGAAAATAGAAGCCCTAAATGAGTAAAGAAGCAATTGATCCATTTGCAAAGATTAGGAATAACTGCAAAAGGTACAGACTTGCTTTTTGTAGAGGATACACTGGACAGGAATGTACATTTACTCGCTCCGTCAATACACATTTGCCTGTAGTTACCCTTAACTCCGCTGGAAATGCAAGTGTGTGTATTTTTATATATGTAAAGTATGTACATTATATTTCGTAACCTCGTTTCCTTTCAGTGAAAAATGTGTATGTCTCTTGGTATATCAATCATACAGCGTACGCACTATCCATATATTATTGTTGTTTGGAGATTAACGCCGGTAAGAACCACCAACCCACCGGAAACTACTGGCAAGCTTTCTTACATACCCACACTCTAACCCACACGGAAGGAGGTGAGATGGCGGTGACCGGTAAAGGCGAGCGCTTTAGACCATTCGGCCACCTTGGATCCCATTTTGACTTATCGGTTGTACACCTGATAAACCCCATGCAATGATATACACCTTAATCTTTGATAAAATATTATTTTATATGGTCTTAACGTGATTGATTGTTTTTATTAAACGATAATCCACACAGATGAGTTGCAGATATTAGTTTCTCATAACAGAGGATTAGATTCAGTGCCGGATTACCCATTAGGCAGAGTAGGCACCGGCCTATGGGCCCCACGCCTTTTAGGGGCCCCGCGACAACGGATCAAAATAATATTGAATTGATTTGATCTTGAAAGTATTAGGAGATAATTTTCGGGGGCGAGATTTCGACTGCCTAGGGGCCTCCACAGGGTTTAATCCGGCACTGATTAGATTTCAAATTGTCTTTTCTTACAATGGTTGATGTGAGTTATCCAATAAACGACAAGTGTCAAGTCCCTTCATGAGCACGAATGAGTGGGAATATTTTAGTTTTGCGCATTTGCATGTGAGTCATGCAGTGAGTTTGTGATCGTTTGCTATAAAAAGTATTCATGTTTTCATGTCTATATTGCAGTTACGCCGCTGTTTTATTTTTCTTAGCTGGTAGTTGTATGTGGTGATTGAGGGACATACGGGAATTAACCTTAACCCATAGGTTAACTTTCGCGTGACCATTGGGGTCAAGGAGAAATCCTATGTTAAATGGGTCCATAAGTTTACATTGTTGTGACGGTATGGGGACAAGTAAAGTCCTATGTTAAATGGGTCGATACGTTTAACATGGGAAAGGTATTATTGGGACGAAGGTGTTAATGGAGACGAAGAGTTGATGGGAACAAAAGTATTGTTACGGGGTAGCGTTGGCCGTTAAACTTCCGGTGACCACTCAGTGACTCACTGTGTTCCTGTGGCTGATAAACTCTCATTAGAATAAAGGCCCAGTTAAACTTAGACCTTAACTCCAAGAGGTCTCTGATTCTCCAATGAAGTGGGGGAACCCTTACAATAAGAATGGGACTAGTGATGAAATGCAGACTCAGATTTAAGCTTCAGGTGGTTTATTAAGTTACAGACTTGTATGGCATTAAAATTTTAAGACTCAAATATAATAACTCATGGATTCTATATCACAGTGGTAGTGTGCAGCTGGACAAACATAAGCAATTTAAGTAACAGTTTTTAGGATAGAAGTTGATATTAACATTTATCAATGTCAAAGTATAGTGTTCAGATGTTATTTTAGAATTATTGTTTACTTATAGACTTTGAAGCATTGGCTAACTTTTCATTAAATTCATATAGAGTAATTTCAAACAGAGCCTTGAGAAACACTCAATGGCTGTAACAAACTAACTAACTGCATATGCACAAAGCCTTGAGAAACACTCAACAGCTTTACAATGTAACAAATAGCTACTGGAAAGAGCTTTGAGAAACACTCATTTGCTCTGTATTCAAACATTCATTTATTATTATTATTATTATTATTATTATTATTATTATTCCTATTTCTATTGAAGTGTACATAAACATCATTATCTGAACAAGGTCCACAAGAAACACTTGACTTGACCTCACAGGATCATGTAATACTGTCTGAATACTATTTACTGATAGGCAGATATTTATGCTGAGGTTGCTGATTTAAAACATAACAATAAATGAATAAATGTCCATAAAAAATTTTAGTACACAGATGTAGATTTCACAACTTGGCTTTAGAGTTATCCAAAATTCACTATAAAAGAAACATTATTTTCTTTGCATTTATTTGTGTAGATGTCGTGAAATAACTATGAATTGTGAATCGTGGGAAAATAATAAACGAAAGAGTTACCTTTTCTTTGCACACTTCCTTATATGGTATTCGTAGTAAAAGTAGTAAATGACTTTCCCACGCTCAGTCTAAACGTAAGGAGCTCTTAATGTGACCCTCGGAAACCCGAACAGGTCCTAGTAGAGACGCTGACAAGCCTTTTATACCTCCTGCGAAATTCTGCAGAATTCTGCGCTTGGCAGGGAAAATTCTGCGCTTGGCAGGGAAGATTCTGCCGTTCGCTGGGTAGCAACCTCAGGGAAAAATTCTGCGAGCGCGCGCTTGCAGTGGCAACCGTACTCTACTACCGACAGCAACAAAACTTCACCCAAATTAAAAATTGTAACTAAAACCTATGTAACCTAGAGTGTTAGTTAAGTGTGCATACAACGAATTTATTTCTCAATGGTCAAAATTTGCAATATGAATAAATGTTCTATCTAAAGTGGATGAAGTCGTAAGCGACCCATAACTATTATTCGAGATAACGACAGGAGCATACCAAATGTGCCGAAATTGGAAACGAGGCTAATACCTAGGAAACTTACACATGTACTTCTGGCATAATAACATCGTGAAGTTAAGGAGTTAAATGGAGGATGCATGATCAATGTATATGGGAATATCTAAGTTAACCGAGAATGATACCAATCATCATTTGATATTGAATGACAGTAGGTATTAATGAATAAATTAATATTGTCCGTCAAGGTTGACAACACCCACCCACCTAGCTACGATGTCGTAAACCCCCCCCCCCCAAATCTATGAGGTAGAGACAACAATATTAGGACGACCCTAACTCTGCTTTACCACCGAAAGCTTTACGATGAATGACCTTAATTATGTAACTGTTTTTAATTTTAAGAAAAATTTAGAGGCTAGATTTCCTGCCCATTACAGTATTTACGGGGACAAGGGAAAGCATAATGTTAAAAAGTTAAGAAAAGAAAGGGTTGACATATTATAGGGACAAAGGAAAATGTAATGTTATAATGGTGAAAGAAAAAAGACTCGACGGTTTATAGGGCGTTATGCATATTTTTTTAAACTCTTGGTACATGAGTGTGTCAGTATCATGTGTAGTTTTTGTTCATGACAGTAAATTCAATGACCATCTATTGTCAAGATATTAGATAATTAATATTTGCTAACGGGTATAAAATTATATTTTAGGATATTAATAGTGTAAATTCCGTGGGATCTATAAATTGTTGTTGCTAATATTAAAACCTGTTGACAACTTTTGGGTAATTTCTCATTGGCAGGGGGGGTCAGATGGATTTTTAGAGGAGTTATGTTATTTCCCATTGGATGGGTTAGGTCAAGTGGGTTCTTTTACGATGTAGGATATTTGCGAAAAATCACGTAGCTAATAGTAACAAAATGTATTTTCACCCTTATGCTTGTATGTAATCTGTGGAGCTGGACAATTTTGCTCAGTCTTATTTATTATATTCTTGTTCTAACATCAGTCTTCCGACATATTTTACGTTGTGTTTAGATATTATTTGAGATGAAACATTTATTTATATTATTCACTGGAACCATAAAGTGCTCATTGGATCACTTTGTAAAATATTGTTCTGGGACTATTGAAAATGATTCAAAGGAGTTCTGGACAATGCCATTTTGATTCATCAGGACTGTATGGCCAGTGCATTCGAAGATCTGAAATTCATTCGGGATATTCGATTCTTTTCACAATACAGAGAGTTCCTCTTACATTTTAATTGTAACATTGATAATCAAGTTATTTTCTATGTTTTACAAAACTTGTTGGTTTTGGTTTTTTTTTTCTGTACTTAATTATGAAAAAGGTCGTAACAAGGGAAATGTAAAAATTTAATGCTAAAATTTTGATCTATTATCCAAACCCACCTTTACAATCCAACACATTCCTACTTCAAACGGAAGCCGGGGTAGCTCAGTAGTTAGCTTGCCGGACTCACCACCGAAATGGTACGGTTTGAATCCTACCCTCGGACCAGCCTAAGTCATTGGGCATAGCACTTTACTCCAATTGCCTCGGCACTAAATAACCTACTTGTGTTGCTGTGCATAAAAAAAAGAAATATATAAAAAAAATAAAAAAAATAATCCATACACACACGCCTACCATCAAAAGAAAATGGTAGGAAGTGTTGATGCACACACTTTTACACATACACAAATATACTATCACACAAAAGGATGGTAGGAAGTAAAAGAAGAGGCATGCAATAGACACACACTTTCATACACAAGCATACAAAGATACTATCTACTCTAAGCTTGCAATGGATGGAATTTTTTTTTAAAAATTTTTCTTTGGTGGCTGCTCCCGGCAAGAATCCAAGGAGTATCATACGAACAAACTTTGACTCTCAAAGAAAACGTATGCAATATAAGGTAGTCCTAAACCGAGACTATTCGGCCCAGCCACACAATGTGGCAATGTTTAGAATACCAAGAACTTCGTTAGATGACCCAATAAGCTGACCCACATATAGCAAAGATTATAAGATGTCCCAAAGTCCAGATCATCAGACCCCAACCATACAAAAGGTACCTGATTAACTAAACTCACCGAAATGGCCACACACATTGTATTAAGTATTTGCCATTCATCATCTATCCTGTAAAGAAGACAAAAGAATGGCTTGCGAACATTCATGTGTGGGCAAGTTGATGGAAGTCAGCAATTTTGAATGAAAGAGTGTAACACCTCTAGTATCGGGTGGAGGAGATGGTGTAAACCTTTGCTCTTTCTTCCACATGCACTACTGTTTGATTCTGTTCTTGTTTATAACATCACGCCAGATTCATGACTATAATGTATAATACAGCCTATATGCAAAGCAAATTGTGTTAAATATGATCCAAACAGCTACCAACCAATAACGTTTTTGAGTTCCCTCCGCACATGATTCACTTCAGTTATAAATGATACGTTAAGTGTTTTAGAGAGTAAAACTAGTCTGAAAGAGAATCAGACGGGTTTTGCAGGAGTTTATCTGTGATGATATTTTAGTTCTTTATGCAATCAACGAAATCCTAAAAGCAAGAAGAAAGAAATTGTTGTTCATTTGTTGGTTTTAAAAAGGCTAAGATACGGTTTGAGTATGAGGGTTATGGACAACATTTCAACACGTTGTTATTGGAGGCAAGTATTTTAATGCTATATACAATATGTATAAAGATATTAAGTCAGGTATAAAACTTCGTGATTTAATATCCCAGTTATATTATGTGCATAAATGACGTACGACAAGGAGGAAACATTTCCCTGTCCCTGCCGTTTTTAGTTATTAATGATTCATTAATATCGAAGTTTATTTTGTTGTTTTCTTGGGGGTTTGTTTACTCTTTCTTGCGTGTTCGTTTGTAATTTTATTTTTGTTTTATTTCATTTTCGTTTTTGCTTTTTTTTGTTGTTTTGGGGGAGTGTTGTTACTGCTGATTTTGAGTTCTTAAAATTCCTATAACTGTTAAGGAGGTGACTTGGAAAACGTTTAATGATCAATTAACACAATTTATACATGTGACAAGTTTAAGTTTTGCTGATGAAACAGTGTTGTAAATTGGACAAACGAAACTAACAAATAATAGCTAGCAGCATAGGACAAGCAATATAATTGTCGGGGAGGAAGTGAATTTATAGAATTACGTTTAGGGAAAATACTCTTTCTTTATTGTTAATTTGGACAATTCCATCTTATCCTATATGTCGACTCTTAAATTACAAAATATTATATATTTTGCACAATTTATTACTTAATGATGTTGGTATGGTTTTATGTGAATATAAATGGATATTATTTGTGTATATTTCATGAAGTCAGTCAAAGTCGCATTTGGATACAACATGCTATTCCAAATGGAATAAATGCTAACTCTTTTGTAATAAAGGAACATCATCACCATAATCCTAATTTTCTACACAAGTTTTACGCGCTTCGACATCTTTGTGGTCTTCGACAATGTCTGTTGTCGGACTCACACAGATTGTTGTCTTTGGAATATGTTTTATTACTCCAGCCATATTGATGGTAGGGTTTATCACCAGTTTGAACAAGTCATTAGACTTCTTTATATTGTTGTTGTATCCAGCGATTCCGCCCATTTGCATGGCCATGTCACAAAATAATTTAAAGTCTTCTTTGCCACCAAAGGTGTAGTATAATTTTACTTTTAATATTGGTACATTTTCTGGAATATTTTTACTTCAGCCGACTCATGTTCTTTTTCAGCTATAATGAATGTTATTGATTTTTATCTTTCATCAAACAACATTTATTTCAGGCTTCTGCTCTCTAATGATTTATATGAACGCATCGTCTTTACCTTTTTATGCACTTTTTTTACCCCAAAAGTATTCCGAAAAATATTTACCACTGTCAATCTATATTTGCATCCGCCATTATCTTCTTTGTATGCCTGCACGTCAACAGTGTTTGCCAGCCCCTGATCATCCATGCGATTTGAAAAATCTGTTTTATTATGGCGTTTCTGTAAAATACGTAAGAAGACAGTTCAGTTAACTGTTCTTTCATTTTAGTATTTTCTTGTTTGACCTGTTTAATATGTTCCCAAATTTGATTCATATTTGTGTAAGCAACTGAACTAATGTTATTTGTCGGTCATCCAGAGAATACTTAATACCTGACAACTTGTCTTTAAGTGTTATCAACAAGCCAGCAAGATATCCACAAACCGTAGGAATGTTTATTTTCAACAATTTGGAACGCTTCTTCCGTCCTTTCAGACGTGTAAGATTTCTCCAGAAGTTACATTTTTACGCAAATTGACCTTGAAAACTTTACTATATCTTTAAACTGTATTGCGTAAATTTGGACGAATTACAAACGTGTGCATTTACCTACAGCAAACGTAATTTATTCTTTCTTTATACTTCGCTATCTTAACCAGCTTGCTATCAGGGCTAGCACTTGGCGCTCAGCTCTCACCCGTGGCTCCAAGAAGCTGTAGCATGCGCAGCGGCCACACCACGGGAAACGGCTTCGACTGGCCGGCTAAACCAGGTTGAGGGTAGCCGACGGGTCTCAAACCCTTGGTGAGTTAGGGCTTGTCACCCACAACATGTGAATACTGGACCCGGCGGACTGCGCGGAGGAACCACCAGGTGGTCAACGGGCAGGAAGGCGGACCCAGCAAAGCGACGTGGAGCGCTAAGAGCACGGCAGGCACTAAGGGACGACTTGGTCATCCACTGCATGCAGTCTCCATTCCAGCAGTCTCGACTACGTCTTGCCACTGGACTAAGTGAGGCCTGGACAAGAGAGTGAAGCTGACGCAGCGCAACTCACCCTCACTTTAATCCAATTCACACGCAAGTCATTTATGTCATCACCCGTACCCAAGTCCTGCGGTGATGGGCTAGCTAAGACGCGGCAGGTGTGGATGCACTGGCAGCCATAGTAGCGGACCTGCATGCAGGCGGCTCAGGTCATAGGGTCGTCTTCCACTGACCTGAAGCGGAAATGGATATCGGCAGCGGTCTAAGCGACTAAGCAGACCTCTTCAGGATAGAGCTGCTTACCTCCCTAACCTGAGGAAGGGGCTAGAAAAGATGCCCTAAATAAAAGCCTGCTTCAACTACCCGACCAGCTTACCGCTGCTGGAGGGAATCCCATTCTTGCGGTCGAAACACAAAGAAAATACGAAAGGTTTCCCTCACTCTTGGTACGCGGAACATACGCACTCTATTGGATCGTGCAGAGGCTAACAGACCAAAGAGAAGAACTGCCCTGATTGCAAGAGAACTTGCTCGCTACAAGGTAGAGATAGCAGCCTTGAGTGAAACTCGCTTGGCCGACGAGGGCCAGTTGACTGAAGTTGGAGCTGGCTACGCCTTTTTCTGGAGTGGACGTGGCACCGATGAACATCGTGAGTCTGGAGTTGGTTTCGATGTCCAGTCGAGTTTGGTGAATAAGCTCTCCAGCTTACCAAAGGGAATTAATGACTGGCTAATAATGCTGAAGCTACCCTTACCTGGAAAAAAGTAAGCCACACTCATTAGTGTTTATGCACCAACCATGACCAACTCGGAGGAAGCCAAAGACAAGTTCTACCAGGATCTGGAAGCTCTGATTGCTTCAGTACCAAAGTCAGACAAGCTGATCATTCTTGGTGATTTCAACGCCAGAGTTGGCGCGGACCACATCTCGTGGAAGGGAATTATTGGTAGATATGGCATTGGCAACTGAAACAGCAATGGACATCTGCTCTTGAGGATGTACGCAACATATGATCTCCTGATCACAAACACCGTCTTCCGTCTGCCCAACCGTAACAAAACAACTTGGATGCACCCACGGTCTAAGCATTGGCATCTGATCGACTACATCATAGTCCGTAGGAGTGAAAGGCAGGATGTCCGCGTGACCAAGGCCATTTGTGGTGCTGACTGCTGGACGGACCACAGGCTGCTGATATCCAAGATCAATCTTAGGATTCAACTTCCCAGATGTCCACAGGGAATTAAACTCCCAAAGCGCCTCAACATCTCCAGGCTGAAAGTCTACAACTCTGAGCAAGGTCTGTCTGAAGCTCTGACAAGTCAGCTGGAAACCACAGACTTTGATACCAACGACGTAGAGCAATGCTGGGCGGCCTTCAAACAGCTTGTGTACTCTACTGCATCTGAAACCCTTGGAGTCACTGCGCGAAAGCACCAATACTGATTTGACGAGAACTGTGAAGAAATACAGTCCCTGCAGAGGAGAAGCATCGTCTCCATCGTGCTTACAGCATCGACCCCAATTCCGCTGCAAAGAAAGATGCCTTCAGCAGAGTCCGCCAACTTGTGCAGAAGAAACTGCGTGAGATGCAGGACACGTGGCTGAGCCGAAAGGTTGATGATATTCAAACCTTTGCCGACAGACACGACATGAAGAATTTCTATAGTGTTCCTCGTGATGTTTATGGCCCAGTAACATCAGGCACAGCCCCGCTCTTGAGCTCTGATGGCAGCACTCTCATAACCGAGAAGGAGAAGATACTGGATCGCTGGGTGGAAGACTTTGATGGTGTCCTCAACAGACCTGCTTCCATCAACGATGAAGCGATCAACCGTCTACCCCAGGTAGAGATCAACGAGAGATTGGCTGACCCTCCAACAGTGCTGGAAACTCATAAGGCCATTGAGCTCCTGTCTAGTGGGAAAGCTCCAGGAACAGACTCCATCCCCGCTGAGATCTACAAGTCTGGTGGGCCTAAGCTAGTGGAAAGACTAACAGAGATGTTTTGTGGGATGTGGAAGCAGAAACGCATATCCCAGGAATTCAAAGATGCATCCATCGTCCACATTTACAAAGGCAAAGGAAATCGCCAATCCTGCGACAACCATAGAGGAATCTCTCTACTCTGCATTGCAGGCAAGGTCCTCGCCAGGCTACTGCTGAACAGACTCACAGAGCACCTTGATCATGACCTATTGCCAGAAAGTCAGCGTGGCTTCAGAAAGGAGAGAGGCACCATTGACATGATCTTTGCTGCCAAGCAGATGCAAGAAAAGTGTAAGGAACAAAATGTCCAGCTATACACCACCTTCGTGGACCTGACTAAGACTTTCGACACTGTCAGCCGGGAAGGCCTTTGGAAGATCATGGCCAGATTTGGATGTCCAGAAGTCTTCATTGAAATAGTGAAGCAATTTCATGATGACATGCTTGCCAGGGTCCAGGACCAGGGTAACCATTCTGAATCCTTTGACGTTATGAATGATGTGAAACAAGGATGCGTCTTAGCTCCCACTCTCTTCAGCCTCATGTTCTCCGCCATGCTGATGGATGCTTTCAGGAACAGCGATGTGGGAGTCGGTCTCCGATGCCGTCTGGATGGGAAGTTGTTCAACCTGAAGAGACTTCAAGGCAAAACCAAAGTTCAAGTTGAGAACATTCGCGACTACCTGTTTGTAGATGACTGTGCCCTCAACGCCAGCACGGAAGTAGGCATGCAATAGAGCATGGACCTCTTTTCCACAGCGTACACCAACTTCGGACTCACCATCTGCACCAGCGGGACGGAGGTTCTGCATCAGCCAGCTCCTGGAAAAGATTACCTGGAGCCATCCATCACTGTCCAAAAGCTCAAACATGTGGACAAGTTCACATACCTCGGCAGTACCCTCTCACAAGCAATCCACATAGGCGACGAGGTCAACACCAGGATTGCCAAAGCCAGTGTAGCATTTGGCAGACTCCGCTCAAATGTCTGGGATAGGAGAGGTATCAATCTTGCCACCAAACTCAAAGTCTATGCAGCGGTTCTTCTCCCCACCCTCCTCTATGCTTGCGAGACGTGGACTGTGTATAGCCGCCATGTTAAAAAACTGAACCACTTCCACCTGAGCTCCCTGAGAAAACTGCTGAAGATCAAATGGCAGGACAAGGTACCGAACACAGAGGTGCTCACTCAGGCCGTCATGACAAGCATCCACACCATGCTGTGCAAGGCACAACTCCGATGGGCTGGCCATGTTGTCCGCATGCCGGAAGAACGCCTATCCAAGAAGGTCTTTTATGGAGAGCTACAGCAAGGCAAGAGATCTCACGGTGGTCAAAAGAAGAGGTACAAGGACACCCTCAAGGCCTCGCTGCAGAACTTTGGCATTGATCCTGACAGTTGGGAGAGTGTCGCTGCTGATCGATCTGCTTGGCGCAGTCAAGTCAATGCTGGTGCGGCAGCCTTTGAACAGAAAAGACTGGTAGAGGCATCTGAAAAACGTGCTCTGCGCAAATCCAGGAACACCAGTTCCGCAACTCTGAGTCAGCAACCTGTACATCCATGTCCCCACTGCAACAGACGCTTCCGGGCCCGGATTGGACTGATCAGCTATCTCCTGAACCACACCCAGTGAATTCGATGACATTAAATGGTTCTCATCGACACCGATGGACGAACATCATCAAAGCTAACGCTGTTTATTTCAATTTTATCATCATTATAAATCTGTATATTCTGCAATCTATTTAATTATATATTTTTTGGTTAGAAATCAAGAAATTAACTCTTCTGTTTCTTCGATTTATTATTCAACACAACTAACTTTGACTACATTTTTATCCCTAGCAAACTTATAATCATATAAGCATTATCTCTTAATACCGAAAATGTTTTCGTTGATATTCAGCCGTCAGATGTTTGTATCACTTCTCTGCAAACTTGTACACTTATCACAATATAGCTTTATGGCATTATTTATGATATCAAAAACAAAAGAAAACATTTGTATTACCTTATGTGTTAGCTACTCCGCCTTTCCCGTTTTTCTTACTTACTCCACTCAAGGTTTAAGTAACGTCCTAACCGTATATCTTAGTCTGCTTTTCTCAGTGTAGGTGCATTTGTTCATAAGTGAATTTGAAACGTCTCTTTTGTAGTTGTCAGTAATGTATGGTGTTACTTAATAAATTAATTTTATATATATCCAATTGTTCTGAATCGACCGAATATTCTGCAATCTGATCTTATATAAGGATAAAAACGATCACGTGATACTGATGAAGAATTTGTATGCATCTGCAAACAGGCCCGGCCCTAGGGCAAGGCGAACGAGGCAACCGCCTTTGGTCCGGCGCTTTCAGGGGCCCCGTGCTGCTGACGGAAATCAACTCCGCAATGCAATTTTTTTGCTTGGGGCCCCACCCATCGCTTGCTGCCTTGAGCCCCGCACATCCTAGGGCCGTTTCTGTCTGTAAATTATGCGGACTACTTTTGGTTCCAAGTTTCCTTGTCATTTTAAGTGAAGCTTTATCTATACCAATGTCGTACACCCTAATAATAACAAGAAACCCCACCCACTCACCCACCTATGTAATTTCCGACCAAAATGTGTAACCTCCTAATTATAAGTTAAAACAATGTAATTGCACAGTCATTCCTGCATTCCAGTACTTACTCCTTTTGCCAAAGATAGCATAATGCAGGCTTTAAAAGTCAATCTTGAGAAAGTATTGCAGTTTGCTTCTACTATGTTACACCAGTTGCGATTAAAGGTCAGGGTCATATGTCGAGCATGGGATCTCACTAAAACTGGATACGATTAAGCTTTTGAAAGATCGAAATAGGTAGAAAGCAAGAATAACGATTGCTATAACAGCACGTGCCATACGCAAACGTAACAGCAAGAAAGGAATAGCCTTGTTTAAACAGCATCAACCAATTTTTTATATACTAAAATATTGATCATAATAATATATCACTGGTATGACCCGCTCTGACACTCTATCCTATATTACTATATAAGGAATCGACAACTCTTGGGTGGCAAAGATAGGGCTATGTATTATGTCGAAGTTAAGAAGCTAATGAAAGAAAACTTCGATCTACCAAACGGTGAATGTTTTGTTGATGAAATTTTCTGCTATGATGTTAGCAAGGAAGTACATTGGAATTATAAGGATAAATGATCATGGTTGGGTATTTATCGATGTGTACATTTTGCCTAATCACCCACAAACGGAGAAGTAGAACAGTTACAGGCCAAGATCAGTGGGAATTTATAGCGTACTAATAGAAGGTAATCGCAATAATAATAATAATAATAATAATAATAATAATAATAATAATAATATTAATAATTTGGACTAAGCACAGAGTACAAGGTCTAACCACTTTTCAATATCAGTTAACACATCAGTACATGGACAAGATTAAGAACACCTGAAATAACATTGTCAGTAGGATTTGGTTTTGACTGTTGGAATAATGAGAATATGAGTGTTAGAAGAGGAACATAGGTATCTGGAATGAGTGTAGACGTGGGTAAGTTCAGATAGGTGTTTTGGAACAAAGGCAGTCAAGGTAATGTAGCACAGAAAACATATTTTGTGTTTCATTCTGGAGTGAATAAGTAGATCATGTTTATAGGGAGGGGTGTTGCTAACTGACTGATTGAGGCTGAAAAAGTTAATGGAATCGAAGAGTTTTGAGATGCATGGGTTTCCAAGAAAGTAAAACATGAAAGTTGAAATCTCCAAGAATAATCAGGCTGCCACCTATCAAATTTTAGTATTCCTTGCAGTTAGGAAACTGCTCCAAAAATGAGATTGCTTTTTCGAGGAGGAGGAGGGTGATAAAGGAAGAAGAAATTGAATAATTTTTATGATCTACTGTATGGGTGACTTGGTCTAGTTCAAACGAGATATGGTCGAAACTGAAGGAAGCAGTGTAGTTAAAACGGTGAAGTATGGAGTTCTTTGTGATGACAGCAATTCCACCTCCACGGAGGTGACGGTGGAACAACTTGATTGAGTAACCGGGGTTGTTAGATCCTCGCACTATAATCTTTTTAGCCAGTTTTCTGTCTGGTGGTCCAACTGATTTGGTATTAAATAATGATATGTGCAGTAGTTGCTCAATCATAACGGCTGACCACCGAATAGGAATTTGAATTAATTGTTGAAACTGACGTTCGAGTTTTCAAATGACTGTGATGAAAATGCCAAAGGGAGATAACTGGAATTTTTCTTCCTGTTCTACGCTGGCGGGCTTTAAAACAACGTTTCTCCTTGCGCTATCATTATCATTCAAGTGAAGATGAATGTAGTCTAAGGTCGATTAATCTACTGCAGAATGTAGTATGGATTGCCGAGGAGTGGCTATGCAATATAATTTAATGAGTTTCTATCATAGCATATAAGGGTAGATTATCGAATATCAAGTGATGGTTGAATGTTAAACACCAATGGCCGGTGGACCAAGAAGACTGAGAAAAATCTAAATGATCTCGTGTCCAAAAGAAGTTAATCAAGAAAAACATTCTAATAGAACAGCAAATGCATGATGAACATAATAATGCAGATGAATACAGCCAATGAGCACATATATCACGAAAAAAGAAAACGAAAAACTCTAAAGCAGCTGTCTGAAGTCTGTTACGTTCTGGCAGCCATTTTTTTAAATTATGGCGCCATTTTGGGGCATGGCTTATTTGGTAATTCGTTACAAGTTTAAAAATTTAAATTCGAGAGTAATTAAAGTGTGAATATAATTTCACTCAGTGTTTATAGAGCAAAATCAAGGATGAGATACGTGGAAATTATCCTTATTTTGAAGAAAAAAAATAAATAATAAGTCTTCAAGAGGTAAAACTGATGATATTGATGTTATTAAGATAGCAGTCTATGTTCTCTATTCTGTAAATATAAAATTAATTTAAGATTCAGATCGGGAGTATATCACAAGCAGTTATCTCTAATATTCAGCAGTTTATTATACCAGGTATTACTGCGAAAAATTAATTTTGTAGTTTACCGTCTCAAAAATCATTGGATATTTCCAGAGCGAGCTATCGTCAACTATGACGATCGACATGTATCACGAGACCATAACATTCACAAAAACGGAGAAACATAGAAGTGAGGCCACGATTGCAAAAGAAGCATACATACTGCATAAATCAGTTGTAGGTTATGTACAATTTCCTGAATTAAAGAAAATGAAGTGATTGGTCTTTCTTTAAAATATACACTGAACATTGATCATTTATTAGATAAGTAGCAGGGAGGATGAATCAGGCAAACTTTAGGAGGGTTATTTTCCGAAAATAACGCTTCCTACAAAAATGAAAATACAAGGTCAATAACGCTAAACCGAGACCTTTAACCGAGACCTCTCTAACCGGGTTAGCTCATTTTTGTTTGACGCTTGTATTTTTACGTTCTCGTTGGTCAGTTGGTCGTCATCCACCCACTCTGCTGCTGTCTCTCAACCAAAAATTTTATTGAGACCCACTCGATACCTCGACCGAGGATCATGTAAATTTCTCGTGATAAATCCACTAGGAATCGCTTGCGCTTTTGAGAAAAAGTTTTTGAATTTAATCATATCCATGTCCCCTGAACACCAAGTCTGATGGATGTTTCTTAGTGTGTGGGTATGAACACCATTAAAGACAACCAGAAGAATGCAGTTATCTCTGATCACTTGAGATATTTATGTATATCGCTGAGTAACATATATAATATCCGAGCTGGATTTGATTGTTTGTCTAGCATCACATCATCGTATACTACAAGATTATTAACACATCCATCGAGATCATCCACAGATGGAGCCTCATCAGTATCGGTGATAAAGTTTAATAATATTATTACCGTCCTCGTCCAACAATTTTGCATTTTCATTAAAATCGTTTTAGCACATCGTAACATCGCTGATCATCTACAGATGGTGTCACTAAATACAACTTATCTCGCAAAATACAACTTAAAAGGTTAAGCAACAATAGCGTCTTATGGTCGAGACTACTATTAATTCAATACACTTTAAACTGTCGTGGGTCATTAGAAGAATACTGCCACATTGATTATTTTGTTTTTTCAGCGTCATGACAAATACAATATCAAGATCAAAGTCACGCTTACTTTATTGTCAGATCGCTGATAACCAGCTAATTTTTTTTCTTACCATATCATCGCCATTGCTAGCAGTGGTTTCTTGAGTCATTGCTTAGTCCATGATAACCCTCCGTAGCTGAGACATTCTTCTAACTCTCGACACCGCTAGATAAACTAAATTTGACCATTCGATCCGATCATCGACAATCCAGGTATTTGTATCGGAAACAGTTAATCCTTGTGACGAATGAATCGTTATAGCATATCCTAGAGTCCATGGAGATTTATCCATCGTTAACGCGCTCTCAGCAGCACTCACAGGAACAACAACAACATCATTAAGAACGAGTTTTTATTTCTTATTAACTTCAGCAACCTCAACTTCAATATTTTGTTTGCTTGTATATGCTGGTCGATAACAATGGCACAGGTAAATCTGAAAACTTTTCTTTATGTAAAAGAAATAATTGCTGTTGAAGTGTATCACGAACTATCTTCCGACTTGCAACTATCAAACCAGCGGCCTCCACAAATTCCAAAAAGCACTCATCACAGTCTCTGGAATTACTTCACGCATTATCTCACACTGAATGTTATCTGGCTGCAGTCTGATTAACTTTTCAAACTCTTTCAGCGGTTCATCAATAGCTCTCTATGATCATCAATTATCTCCTCATAATCTACGAACTTTTCAGCCATTCATGGGGAGATGATCCAACAAAGGGTGGTGGTTGACCATGATCGCCGAGTCAATAACCAATCAAAAAACATTTTTAATATCTCCAAGGAAACCGTGCATATTTCATCCCAGATAATGGCCTTAGGAATATATTTCTCACCCATTCGCTCAGGAGTCCATGCATCTCCTTTCCATCTAAAGAAGCTATGATAAGTATGAGATTTAACTCCTCGTTTGCTCATTTCTCTGGCAAGCCGGTGAGTCGGAGTTAGTACAATCATGTCAAGATTTCGAAAGAGTTCAATCGTACGTGTTGTTTTATCAGAACCTCCAGGTCCATTGAGATAAATTGTTTTATCTCTGGCCACAGGATCATATACCGATGGTGCTGATGAAAGTTTTGACATCTGTTTATTTTTGTAATATGTTTTCTTAGATTCAACGTCGGCAGATTCAGAATAACAAAGAATTATTCTCGCTTCATTCTCCATTCGCCCCATGATGCAAAAGCGCCGATGGGTAATTGTTTTAGCAATTTTTATTGATATAATTGAATCCGTGGGGACTTTAACCGCGGTATCAGGAAATCTGTTTATCATCGATAATAAGTTTATCGAAACGTACGCGAGCATCGAAGATCTTAAATGAGAAAACTCTGGCGAGTCACCATCAATGTCGCTCACAGATGTTCCTAATTTGGCTCCGTCCGATGAGTAACATTACTGCGACTTACAAATGTGCCTCTGTCTCTGTTGTATGAGCAATTATGAAATCAAGTTCAGCATCGTCGATAATTAATTTTGTACAATGTCGTTTATGATCATATGATCCTCCTGGTGTAAATTTACCAATTATTTTTCTGCCAGGATCTTTTGCAAGTTTATTTTCATGTTCAGTTTCATCGGGATTGCGCTCAAAGATCTCGTCGAGAATAGATCTCTCAACGACAGGTAGCCAGACTTGTTTTTGTGGACGATACGATATTATTGCTTCACTCACGGTTAACGATATCAATATTTTTACATCAAGCATATATCGTAATAACACTATTGGAGCCCAACCGTCATCGCTAAAATATTTTCCAAACCAAACAGCGATAACCGTATGAACGTTTTTCAATGCAACCTCGAATGACTCAATACATGCAAATCCAGTTAAGTCAAAATCTGGTAAGGGTCCATTTATCGCAACTCTCGTCATCTCGTGTATTGGATGTCCAAATCTTTTGAAATACTCAGAACACTCTCCCATTCCAAGAAAACTTCCAGGATAACATGCAACCATATCAGCTGAGATAACATCCTTGTAATCGTATTTAGTATTACACAATCCGCCGTGTCCGTATTCTCAGCAGCTTAGCTGCACATCTTCAAGAAATTCCAACCGTCTTGGTTTCCTTGAATTTTCCTTCTGAGTAAAGTGAGCAGCAACTGACGGAACGGTGAAGTAATTACTGAGTAATCGTTCGATAACATCAGTATCGTTCGTGTATTTCAACGCAAGATTTTTCATTTCGTTATAAAGAGATTCTGCAAGGTACATATCTCAATTAGGCCGTATAAACTGATCATAATTCACAGATTCTGAACTTTGAAACAATCACAAGGATACAGGGTCACTCTTACTGACATTTCTGATAAAATCAAATGTATGGCCGTTATAAAATTTAACAGTTCGATTTCGTGGAAATATTGTTCGTACAACGTCCACGCGAGAGCGTTATGATCAGCGATCTCTATCGAAACTCCTTGTGATTTATATTTCGATTCGTACAAAATCTCATCGGAGGTCAGCGTCTTCACCCTTATCGGAAATCTTAATTTCTTTTCCAACTCAGCAACGTCGTTGATCGTAGTTCCATGTTCCTTGACAAGCTCGGTCCACTCATTTATTGTTTTTTTACTTCTTAGATCCGTTAAACCATTTCCACGTATCGCGCTCATGAAATGTTCTGTAACTTGTTCAGATACACAATTTAGGCGAGAAATTTTCATCGGCAGGAGGTCATCAACGCTCGGATTATAATTCAGCGGATATACTGCATAAACAACCGCCTTCACAGGCT